>CAMZMU010000082.1:18308502-18583424 GCA_947311845.1 Poa pratensis
GTGAGTACTCTTCCGCTAGTGATTTGGATGAAGAGACACATGCTATGCTTTCCACTAATCACTTAGGTGACGATGAAGATTCCGAGCAGGTGGAAATACATGATGCTTCTATTCGCGTACTTGCCCCTTCTTATGGGAGTTCCACGTAGCACAGGAATTGGCCACGGGATGACCTCGTCCGTTGACCACGAGATCAATTCGCTTACTTGCCCCATCTTATGGCGGATCCTCGCTGTGGAACTACGGCTTCCAGGAGCGCCCAGGACTGCAGGACCGGAACACGTTAGAGCACAGCTCTCACCGTAGTATCACGCGTCGAATAACAGCTCTCGAGTTCCGTCACCACGAATTCACTTGTATCACTCCATCGCATATGAGGCCAATGCCATCAAACGTGGACGGAGCGTGGGCGGCGCACAGAGCCAACCGTGTTACACTAAAAACTCGTGAAAAACTAGACTGGAGTACCTGCCACCGAGGCTGAGAGGATGAAGTTGCCATGGGCAGCTACCACCAGAAGATTCCCGCCCCGCACGTAGGAGTAGGAATAGGACCAACGATCCTCCTTCACCGCGGCGATCTTGGTACATCGGACAGAAAGGCCGAGAGACCTCCGGGGGGCGCACGGCGCGGAAGGAGACGCGGATAACCTCGCCCATGGAGGTCATCGCGTGCGCGCTGGTCCAGCGGAAGTGATCCTCGGAGTTAATCTTGTGGGCGGTGCCATTGGGGCACTCGAGGAGAGGTTGTGTGCGGGTCGAGCATCACCCATCAGGGTAGCGTTGGGACGGACGATAGAAACGGGGCGGCCGCCACCGACACGCGGAGCTGTTCGTCCATGATTTGACTACTCATAGTGGGGAGAACATGAAGTATAACATTACATGTTACTAGCTTATGTTACTACCTCTATAGGGGTATAACATAAGAGTGGTGTCATGCAAGTCTACATTAATTAGGTTGTAGACTCACATTGCATTGAAATATGTGATGTTCCGGTAACAGCTATGTTAACTCTAACCTACTCTCTCCTCATTAATTACTTGCCACATCATCTTTTTGCTTATGTGGCATTGAAGTTACTAGTTATGTTACTCCCACTATGGGGTGGTCTTAGTGGGTCAGAAGAAGGAAGTAGGGAGGATTGGTTAGGGCTTAATTTGGGGGAAGGGAATGACGTGACCGATGGGAGCTCGATCGATTCTATACCCGACGTTTCCCGATGGAGAAGCCGGACGCGTTTCGTAGCAGGTCATGTCGACCACGACCCAGCCACAAACAGATGGATATTACTTGTGGGGAGCCTCAAAAAGAGGGGAGACCTAGTCTCCGCGTTACGCGGAAAAACCACGCCTCCGCATACCCCCCGCACGGTAATGGGCCGCCCTTTCCGGCCCAGTTTCGGTCGCTGGACTAGCATGTTCATCTCTTTTTCGCGTGACTGTTTCTTGTTTCGCGACTGTTTCGTGTTCCGTTGTTTCGTGCATGTTCGAATTACTTTGGTAAACATTCACATACATACGTACTTCATTTATTTTGAAAACTGTAATATGAGTTCAAGGTTTCAAAATTCGTATATTAAAGTTAGAAAAAAATCTGATGTTTAGTTGTTATTTGCAAGAGTGACACCTTAACCATTTGATAGCAATAGAAGAAAGACAAAATGGGTCAACAAAAAATTATATTGCCAGGCACTTTTAAATAAATAATGTGTACACAAAATTATGCGCGTCCACGAGTTTGTTCCATTCCGGTACTCAATTTCGAGTTTCATGGATTGTAACTTATCAAAATTTGAATCGATGTACGAAACATGTTGAACGGGATTTTGGTAATCCCATTGAACCTAATTTGGTCTTGAACGATTTTTTGAAAGCCCCATTGAACAAAATTTGGTATTGAACAATTTGTAAAACTCCGTTGAACACAAAAACTTGGTTTAAACGGATTTTGGAACGATTTTGAAAACATGTTGAACATAATTTGGTAACCTATTGAACGTAAATTGGTATTGAGAATTAAAAAAAACCCGTTGAACATAATTTGGTTTTGAACAATTTTGAAAGACCCTTGAACAGAATTTGATATTGAACGATTTTCTATAAACTATGTTGAACAAAAATTAGGTTTAAACGGATTTGGACAATTTTTGAAAAAACATGTTGAACGTAATTTGGTCTTGAACGGTTTTTGGAAAGACCAGTTGAACAAAATTTGGTATTGAACGATTTTGTAAATCTCCGTTAAACAAATATTTGGTTTAAACGAAAATTGGAACGATTTTTTAAAACATGTTGAACATGATTTGGTAACCCGTTAAACCTAATTTGATCTGGAACAATTTTTAAGAAACCCGTTGGACGTGATTTGGTCTTGAACGATTTCAAAAATGCGTAGAAAATGACGGTGAACAAAAACTATCTTTGAACGATTTTAAAATTGAACAGAAAAAAAACCGATGATGAAACCGATTTTAGAAAGTGAACAAAAAAGTCTATGAACAAAAATATTTTAACGATTTTTAAAACTAAAAACAGGAAAAACTCTATGAACAAAAAAAAATATTTGAATGATTTTTGAAATATGAACAATTTCCAAATATGAACATTTTTTAAATTTGAGCATTTTTCAAAAACTGAAATTTAAACAAAATATAAAAATATCTAAAAATAAGAAAGAACAAAAAATAAAAAGCCAAAAAAGAAATAGAAAAAACGAAAAATAAAACAGAAACTAAGAAGAAAAAAAGAAATAGCCAAAAAAAGAAAAAAGAAAACGTAAAAGGAAAAGGAAAAGAAAAGCAAACAGAAAAACAAACGAATACGAAAAATAATAAATCGAAATCTAGCTGGACGTGCCCTTATTGGGCTGGCCCATTGCGCGACGTGGGTGCGTGGAGCTGTGTTAGCTCCGGTACGCGGCAACTAGTGTTTGCCCAAAAAAGATATACTAGTGATGGGGCACGCCTCCAAGCCCGTCCGCTGCGGCCCAATAACGACCCAATTAAAGTTCTTTTTTAACCTGACCCGTTAAAGTTCTGGACTTTTCTCAGAAAAAAAGTTAAAGTTCTGACCCCTAAAAAAAAGTTAAGTTCTGGTTGGTTGTGTCCGGTTTCATCTTGCTCAACAGTCTGTCCAGCGGCAAGCTCTTTCCGTTTTTACTTCGTTCTCACATGTCATCGAAGCCCTCGTAATGCACACCAAATCGATCTGCTTCTAGGGGATTCTTTTCTTTGTTCTTTGATGAAGGGCCGAGCTATCCCAGGTGTGAAGTTTCTTATGCAAGGCTGCCAATATAAGCGCAAAATCTATCTCGTCTAGGCACTATCTAGGCCTTTCATGGTGCTCACTCGCGCGCGCCGTCGGATCGCCATCTCACGGCCGAAATTTTTTCTGCCTACGTGTTCCGCGTCCCGACAAATCACACCGCATTCAATCCCCTCAGCAACGAGCCGTTCACGCATTCCCCTCCGCCAGCTCCTCTCTCGCTCCCTTCCCCTCCGTTTCTCCATTGCGATTCTCGCTCGTCGCCGGTGATTCCGCCGGCGCCGACCTCTATAAACTTGTAGAACGGCCGTGGCGAGCTTCCCATCCCCCGGTCACGCTCGTTTTGGTGGATTCGGGGTAGCGGAGCGGATCCGCACCTCGGTCTCCTGCTCAGCGCCCGCCATGGAATCGAGCTTCGTCGGCCACGAAATCCGGCGTCGCTGACCTGCAGGCAGCCGAGAGACTCGTGCGTCGAGCTTCTCCATCGACTGGCCGTTCTCGTTTTGGTGGATTCGGGGTAGCGGAGCGGATCCGCACCTCGGTCTCCTGCTCAGCCCGCCGTGGAATCGAGCTCCATCGGCCACGAAATACGGCGTGGCTGACCTGCAGGCAGCCGAGAGACTCGTGCGTCGAGCTTCTCTGGTGTTCGTTTCAACAACACCGAGTTCTTCGTTTAGGTGAGCCAAGCTAGAACTCAAGTACTCGTCCTCTCTGGTTTTTTTTTTGCGTGATTTTCTGGGATTTTTTCTCATCTGATTTTCTGGCTTTCTAATCTGTACTGCGCGTGTTATGTAGGTTTTGCAGATCATCTGGGTACAAGGACTAGCAATTTTGGTTGAGATTCTGGAACTGGTGAGTCTGAATCCCCATGTACATCCATGTATCCTGTAGTTGCAAACCTCTATGGGGTCGTCTGATATATGTATTTTTTGTCCTGTAAAATACATGATATATGTACTTTTGCCCTATAATCTACACCCATTGGTGTGTTGTATACAGCGATGTTTATACAAGTAGGTTTGCTCTTTCAATTTTGATGTCTAGCTTTGATGTGTATTTTTTACATGTAGTTTCTTTACAGATATGCAAGGGGTACACTATGATTTTTTTCCATGCAAGTCTCTCCTCTGATTTTTCTTGCATTTGGTAGCAAGTAGGATATTCTAGACTTAGATATCATGTAGGTTCTCATACAGAATTGTTGTAGCCAATTGAATACTTGTTCTACGTTTTTGTTTGACTAGTTACTTGAACTACTTGGAGTACGACACCTGTGTTTTTGTGGTAGCATGTAAGTTTTGACACAATTTTTTGTGCATGTAATTATCAATATTTGCATGGTTTTGGGAGAGTTAACAAACATAATTTGTTCATGTAATTATCACTTTCATTTTCTGTGGTTTTCAGCATGTTCTAGTGTTGCTTAGTTGTTTTTTCAAATGTTAGCATGTAAGTTCTCATCCATAATTGACGTATCTACTGGAATACTAGATGATGATTCCCCTCGTACCTAGGAGACGTTCGAAGACACCCAGGAGTTCGGCCAAGCCTAGATCCAAGTTCAAAAGGTTGAAGCAAAGGCTGCAAATGAAGGCTAGAGTCCCAGACGAACCAGTAGACCCACGTCTAGAAGATGATATAGAGGATGATGAGGCTCATGCAGTTGAAGCTCCACCACAACAAACGGACGATGCCCCACCCCCTCAACCTGATTATGAAGACCCACATGATGAACAAGTTGGGCAGGAAAATAAAAATAAGGTACTGCAAGCCTTTCTGCATGTTCATAACTATTTGTTTTTCAGTCTTTATTACATGTAGAAATTTTTGGTATATGCAATGGAAACTCAAATATGTATGTTTTTTACTTGTCAGAGCGATACATTCAACAGGGCATCTCCAATGAAGATTTTCAGGGTTTGCAAAGGGTTCACAGATAAGCAGCAAAAAATCATAGTTGATGCAGATCTGGAGAGATACTTAAGTGGAGGTGCTCCAAGTTGGTTCCTGATCTATGTAAATTCTTGATGGGGTGCTTCGACCCAGAGTTGCGTGTGCTCGACTTTGGTGACAGGGGAAGGATTCCTGTTACCTTGGACTCTGTTGTCAAAGTTCTTGGGGTGCGCATGGGCAGGATCCTTATGTCTTACCACATGGACACTGTGGCAAAAAGAATAATGTTGGACATGTTTGGGATCAAGGATAACAAGCAGCCATCGCTTGCATTTCTTGAGAAAGAGCTAGGACCGGAACACCCAGCTGATCACATTTTTCTGAGGAAGTTCTGCATATACTTGACATGCTCTGTATTCGCTCCAACTACTGCTACTGGTATTAGCCCAAGATGCTACCCATCCTTTATCAACACAGAAGATATCAGGAGTCTAAACTGGCCAAAGTTCATCATTGATATAATGATCGAGACGGCTGGAGCAAAGGGCAAGAAAAACTGGTTCAAGGCTTGCATGCCATACCTTATGGTCAGTTCCTGTTTTCTTCATTTTCTTTGTTGTTTCAAAATTCGTTCTGTCTGCTTTTCTTTCTAGCTATTGGCCCTCTTTATACATCCTGTGGATACTATTAAGATGTATCTTTTTCCTTTTCTATCACAGGTCTTATATGTTGATTCGTTGGAAACTGACGCCATAGATGTGCCTGAAGACGGGACTCGAATATGTGCATGGAACAACAAGTTGGTTAGGCTTGCGGTTGAGATGGATACAAACAGTGACGGGTCATTTGGGAAGCTACCTGTAAGTTTTTTTTCTAGCAATAATTTTTTCTGCTTAACACGACTAGCTGTTTGTTCCAGCTAAACAGCAAGCATTCATAATTAATATCTGAATTTGTTTACATCTTTTTCTTTTTTTTTCTTGTTCAGTTGAAGGCATGTTTCAGGATCAAGATTAGCTTATTCTCCGCAGAACCGTCAGTCTTGGACATGTTCATTAAAACCCATGCCCCGGGTGATTACACCGAAGATGTAAGATACCATATTTTTGTATATTCTTTGTTCTTTCTTTTTTTCAAAGTTTCATGATTTTCTTAGTATGTAGTTTCCTCGACAGTAATGTTTAAACTACTGAAGGTTCCATTTTAAAGTAGATGATAACTCCATGTCAGTTTCCATATGTATTTTTTATTTTTCCAGCATGTAATGTTTCTGTTTTACTGAATACACTTTCCGTTTTAAAATTTGAAATTAGATGTTTTTTAATTGTTAATAGTACTGAAGTGGAACTTAGATCCAACTAGATGTAGATTTTTACAGTGCAAAATTTTCAGTGTTGTTAGTCGGGCGCTAACTGAAGTTTAATAATTATGGAACAGGAAATGGCGAAATACAGAGGAGCTCTCGCAGAGATGTGCACTGCTTTTGAGGATGGGCTTGCACAATTCTTGAAGAACATGTCAAGCATAGATCCAAAGGCCCAGGTACTTGATGAGGAGAAACATGAAGCGCGGCATCACAGCAATAGAACAAGACGCGGAAAGAACAAACACACCTCAATAATGACAGCGCAAGGAGTTACCAGAGAGAGGAATGATGATGCTCAGATGGGAACGAACACTGATACACATGATGCTGATGCTACTGTAATTCTGCAAAAGGACACTGGGAAGAGTAAACAAAGTGATGACAGCTTACATGCTGAGATGGAAATGAACAATGCTACACACGAAGCTCATGCTACTGCAATTCTGCAAAAGGACACCAGGAAGAGGAAGCAAATTGATGAGAGTTCTCCTGCTGAGGATGGAATTTCTAAGAAGGCCAAATCAGATCACGTTCTTCAAAGTGAGCCACTGGAAACAAATGAAGATGGCTTGCAGCAGAAAGCGGAGGAAAATGTACAAGCTACCATCCAACCTGGTGAGCCAAACTGCAGCCCGATGACTTCTAAACGTGGCACATGTGTAGCAGCTCTTGATAGTCCAACTCGCAGGAGACCAGTTACTAGATCCATGTCCCCGCTTAAACCCCATCAACTTCTAGTAGCAAGGATACATTTGAGGTGGATATGGAGATTGCAACTGGTGATGGTGCAGCAAATCCCACGAGCTCGAATAATTTTGCAGACAGGAACTGTAGTACAAAGGAAGGTACTGTTGGGCTTGCAAATCCTGGAGTTGAAGCTTTGAAGCAACTGCATATATATGGGACAGGGTCACAGTCAAGTGAAGATAGTGCTTGCGATGCCACATTGATGTCAAATATTTCACCTGCTGAGTCTGTCAGGCCCTTCAAATCGGCAGCAACAAAGGAGCCACCATTGGAAAATGTACAAGCTACCATCCAACCTGGTGAGCCAAACTGCAGCCCGATGACTTCTAAACGCGGCACATGTGTAGCAGCTCTTGATAGTCCAACTCGCAGGAGACCAGTTACTAGATCCATGTCCCCGCTTAAACCCCATCAACTTCTAGTAGCAAGGATAGCCCTAAGCCCATGTGGGATGTAGGTACCAGTGGCCCCGTGTGGGATGCAAGTACCAAGGGCCCTGTGTGGGATGTAGGTACCGGTAGCCCACGGAGGCAAACTCGTTTGATACGGCAAAAATACCCACAAGCAGATTCGCGGGCATGCAGTCTCCAAACAAAGTGGATGCTTAGCAAGGACAATCAACTTTGTCTTTATCAAAGGATAGCACGTCCAGGAAGCTTGACCTTGAGTTTGGGAGCACGGACTCACCTAAAGAAACGGAGGAGCAGAGAAGACGGAGAGAACTGATAGATGACTGCCCCTCTTTTGACCTTGGTTTTGACGAACCTGCTAAGGTTGATGCAGCTGACCAACAGACAACTGTTGGCGAGGAAGAGCCTATCATAATTTCAAGCAATGAAAGTGGAGATTCATTTGATAAAATCTTCGCTACCATCGATATGCCTACCAGGACCCCAGTGATTGATAAGGCCAAGAGGATAGAAGAATCTACATCGTCACCTGTTGCGCCGAATAGTTACACTCCAGTTCCGCAAGCACATCAAAGGAGGGTTGTCAAGACAGTCGAGGCTCAGAAGTCACCATACATGCAAACCGGGAAAAACAAGTTGTACCAAAAACAGCAGTGGAAGTCTACAACATGATTTGTTCATATGGTGGCAGATCTAAACACCCATTAAACGAAGAAAAAATCATTGATTATGGTGACTGGTTTATTTACCTGTGAGATTTGGCAAACTCTGTCAAGCCCACTGGGTGGCTCAGCAACTCGACATGCGAACTCGCCTTGCATGTTCTTTCAAAGGAATTGGCTAAACAGAGAAATGCGTGATGCCACTTAGTATTGGGGTGAGTTTTTAATACCTTACATGTTATTCCATCAGGTCATTCATCCCTACTTGTTCTTTTTCCTTTTCTCATTAGTGATGCTTACTTCTCCCCCAATGGCTGTGTATGCAGACCAAGCTCAGGAATCCAGCATGCATTCATGATCAAGCAGTCCAGAGAACATTTCAGTTTTCCCCAACAAATCGGCTAGATCATAAGGAATTGGTCAGTTCTGAAACTTTTTCATTCTTGCTTGCTTTTATACATTTTTCAGACCTACCAAACCTGTGTTTGTGCTAGCATATAAGTTGTCATAATTATTGCGCATGTAATATATCACTATATGCCTGATTTTGGAGAGTTCACACAGATTTTTTGTTCTTGTAGCATGTAAGTTACTATTTTTTTGTTGCTCAATTGTTATGATTGTTAGCATGTATGTTCCCATCCATAATTGATGTAGCTCCTGGATTACTGGATGTGAGGTTTTTTTCGGTGTATAAAGCACATGTATATGTTTACAGACTACATGTAGATTTCTGGGTTGGTAGGTGTTT
Organism: Poa pratensis; assembly: GCA_947311845.1. NCBI lineage: Eukaryota > Viridiplantae > Streptophyta > Magnoliopsida > Poales > Poaceae > Poa > Poa pratensis. Next base: position 18,317,598 of record CAMZMU010000082.1, read on the forward strand.
TAACTTTTTGGCATGTGGGTGTTTTTTTTAATTAAAATACATATCACTATCAAAACAAGCACTTATCAAAAAAAGTTGATATGTTTCCTGAAGTTCTGTTTGTAGTTTCCTCACCCATAATGTATACATTTGATTAAAACTCCATGTATAGGCTCCATATAATTTAGATAAAAACACCATTGTACTCTCAGTAACACCATGTACAGGCTCCATATAAATCTCCATGAACAGGCTCCATATGGTCTTTTTATGGATGTATTTTTTTAATGTTCATCCATTATTTTTGTCAATAAAAATACTAACATCAGGGCATTTTTTAAAATGGTGCAGTTAATGTTTTCCATTCTCCAAAACCTCTCGCCCAAGTCCACAGAGTTTACTGGCCACTACTATCTCATAGTGTTGAATCTGAAGGCAGGAAGGTTTGAAGTTATGGATTCATTGAGGCAGAAGGTACACCTAGCCTGAAGTCAGATGTCACGGCCATTGTGGGCTCAATCAAGCACCTGTGGGGCGAAAACTACAGCCAATCAAAAATAGACATCTCCAGATACAGAACTCAGTACATTTCTACTCCTATGCAGAAAACAAGGTAAATTACAGCTCAAATGTCACTTCTTCCTTCTGTACCCTTTTTTCCGTCGCACCCCTACATGATTTTTTGTGCAATCAAGGGCTGTTCTATTCATTGATCACTTTTTATTTTCTTGTTGGCAAGTCACGACTGTGGATACTTCATGCTCAAGTTCATTGAAAGCTGGGATGGCAGGAGACTGGTACAACTTTTTAGTCATACGGATATCCCAGCAGCGAGGAAACTACAGTTGCTAAAATTGCTAGAGCGCGAAGATAATAAGATTGCATGGCACAGTTTATTGTTCTCGAATTGAGGAGGCAAGTGGTGCATTTTTTTGCTATGCCTACACTCTATCTAGCTTTTTGCATGTACTTCTCTGTCTTATATAGCATTCTGATGTAAATAACTTTGTGAATCTATCATGCAAATATTTTTTTACTCCTTGAATGCAACACAGGACTAAACCAACTAGCTGTTTCTAGAACACTTTAGATACTTCCTGTTTTTCACCATGGAATACATAAAGAGGTCTGTTACATTCTTGCATTTAATTTTGAGGCAACACAAATACATCCAGAACCTAAAGTGGACAACAAATCTCAAACCATATTTCGCAATAAATCCTGCTCCATGGGTTCAGGGCCAGGAGTGAGCTTCGAGGGGCAATTGCCCGAAGTATGATGTATTGAACCACACACAGAACACTTCACAGGTTTCTTGGCCTTCAGATGAAGACCTGACTTCTTTCTTTTCTCCCCTGGACGCCCTCTAGATGTAGTTGCTGTAGGATCCCTGATACCTTCACCATCAACATCAGGAATCTCCACTTCAGGTGTCCCACCCTCAGTTGGTTAGCTTTCTTCTTGTTTTTCCGCTTAGCTGATTCTGATACTTTCAAAGATTTGAGTGCAGTGACTAAGTCACGCATGTACTTATCAGCAAGTGTCGTCGCTTTGTCTGATGTACATGCAAGTTTCGCAACATCTGTGAAATCATTGCATAGTGTCCCATAGCGTAGAAGGTTCTTCTTGTTGGTCAACTTTCTGTCAGTTGGCACCTCAGGCAAGACAATTTTACTAGCCACAATGTCGTCCTCAGGCGCTGTCCACCTAGGGAGAATATAATGTGCCGGTATAGAATCAGTTGCACCGAGTTGCACCATGACCCTCATTATATGGCAACACAACAGCCCGTCCCTGTTGAATTTCGAGCACTCGCAAATGTAAGTTGCCTCATCTGTATTAGCATCCACCCTGTAACTCCTCCTCCCATACCCAAAAACAGACCCTCTAATTGGAACAACATCAAATATTTGCCCACCAGCATGGTTGGCATTATATGATGTAATTTTCCTTAGCTCAGCACGGAAAGGCAAGTATATTTCTCGTGTATAAACCTCCAGTGCTTGCTTCTCCAGAGGGTAATCTGACCAGACCCTAAGTATCTTATCTTCTATTTCAAATTCAGAAGCATCATCCGCAACTTCTATCTTCTCCTGTAGTTTCAGATATTGTAGGAAGAAATGTGTGATGCTATTGTTTGGGGTAACGTATTTCTTCAGAATTGCATTGAAACCCTCACTGCGGGAAGTAGTCTGAAGGAAGGGGAAAAAGCGATCCCTGAAGTAAGCTGGAACAAAAGTAGTCCGCAGATCGTAAAGATCTTGCAAGTGGGTATTATCTCCAACATTATGCTTCAAGATCATTGATACGTCTCAAACGTATCTATAATTTTTGATGTTCCATGCTTGTTTTATACCAATTGCTACATGTTTTGCATCTACTTTATATCACTTTTATACATTTTTTGGGACTAACCTATTAACAAGATGCCGAAGTGCCAGTTCCTGTTTTCTGCTGTTTTTGTATTCCAGAAAAGCTAGTCTGGAAATATTCTCGGAATTGGACGAAACTACACGGGGGTCCCTATTTTTCCAGAACACGCCTGACGGAGCGAAGGAGCAACAGAGGAGGGCCACCAGGGGCCACACGCACCTAGGGCGCGGGCCCCCCTCTGCCGCGCCCTAGGGTGGTGTGGGCCCCTCGGGGGTCTCCAGCCGCCGCCCTTTCGCCTACTTATTCCCCCCGACGCGAAAACCCTAAGTACCTGAGCAAATATCCACGAAAAGTTCCAGAGACGCCGCCGCGTCAACCCTAGCTCGGGAGGGTTCAGAACCTCTTCCCGGCACCCTGCCGGAGAGGGGAATCGTCACCGGAGGCTTCTACATCGCCATGCCTGCCTCCGGAGTGATGCGTGAGTAGTTCATCCTTGGACTACGGGTCCATAGCAGTAGCTAGATGGTTGTCTCTCCACTTTGTGCCATCATGTTTAGATCTTGTGAGCTGCCCTACATGATCAAGATCATATTATTGTAATGCTACATGTTGTGTTTGCTGGGATCCGATGAATATTGAATATTATGTCAAGTTGATTATCAATCTATCTTATATGTTATTTAAGATCTTGCATGCTTTCCGTTACTCGTAGATGCTTTGGCCAAGTAGATGCTTGTAACTCCAAGAGAGAGTATTTATGCTAGATAGTGGGTTCATGCTCCGTTTAACCTGGGACAGTGACAGAAAGTTCTAAGGTTGTGGATGTGCTGTTGCCACTAGGGATAACCTAACGATGCTATGTCCACGGCATATGTGTTTGTTTACATTACGCACTTTACTTAATGCAATTATCCGTTGCTTGCAACTTAATACCAACGGGGGACTCGGATGACAACCCGGCGGTGGATTATTAGTCATAGATGCTGTTGGATAACGGTCTATGTATTATGTCGTAATGCCCAATTAAATATCATAGTAGTCAACATGTCATGTATATGCATTGTCATGCGCTCACTATTCGTCAATTGCCCAGCTGTAATTTGTTCACCCAACATGTTAGTTATCTTTTATGGAGAGACACCACTAGTGAACTGTGGACCCCGGTCCATTCTTTTACACTGATTAAACAACCACAAACTGCAAACTGTTCCTTTTTCATTCTCTGCAATTTAATACTCATTTTCCACACCATACGTTTAATCCTTTGTTTTCAGCAAGCCGTGAGATTGACAACCTCACTGTTTCGTTGGGGCAAAGTAGTTTGATTGTGTTGTGTGCAGATTCCACGTTGGTGATCGTGTTGCGCCGTGCGGCCACAACAACCTTCTGAAGAGTTGCTGCTCCTACTGGTTCGATAACCTTGGTTTCTTTCTGAGGGAAAACTTGCTGCTGACTACATCATACCTTCCTCTTGGGGTCTCCCAACGAACGTGTGTTCACGCATCAAGCTTTTTTGGCGCCGTTGCCGGGGAGACAGCAGTCTTCTGCAAGGGGAGTTTCACGCTTCCAATCTCTTTACTTTGTTTTTGTCTTGCTTAGTTTATTTTATTTTATCTTGTTTGCTTTCAATTATCAAAAACACAAAAAAATTAGTTACTTGCATCTAGTTTACTTTCAAGTTATTTTCTGTCTGTTTTTATTCTGCTAAAATGAGTACTCCTGAGAACACTAAGTTGTGTGATTTCACTAGCACGAACAACAATGATTTCATATGCACACCTATTGCTCCACCTGCTGCTTCAGCAGAATTTTATGAAATTAAACCTGCACTTTTAAATCTTGTTATGAAAGAGCAATTTTCTGGTGTTAGTACTGATGATGCTGCTGTTCACCTTAATAACTTTGTTGAACTTTGTGAAATGCAAAAGCTCAAGGAAGTAGATGGTGATATTATTAAACTGAAACTTTTTCCTTTCTCCTTGAGAGGACGTGCTAAAGAATGGTTGCTATCTTTGCCTAGAAATAGTATTGATTCATGGACTAAATGCAAAGATGCTTTTATTGGAAAATATTATCCTCCTGCTAAGATTATTTCTTTGAGAAGTAGCATAATGAATTTTAAGCAATTTGATAATGAACATGTTGCTCAAGCATGGGAGAGAATGAAATCATTGGTTAAAAATTGTCCCACTCATGGACTGACTACTTGGATGATCATCCAAACCTTCTATGCAGGATTAAATTTTTCTTCAGGAATTTATTGGATTCGGCCGCTGGAGGTACCTTTATGTCCATCACTTTGGGTGCTGCAACAAAGCTTCTTGATGATATGATGATTAATTATTCTGAGTGGCACACCGAGAGAGCTCCAACAGGTAAGAAGGTAAATTCTGTTGAGGAAACCTCTCCTTGAGTGCCAAAATTGATACTATTATGTCTATGCTTGCAAATGGTCAAACACATGTTGATCCAAATAATGTTCCTTTAGCTTCTTTGGTTGCTCAAGAAGAGCATGTTGATGTGAACTTCATTAAAAATAATAATTCAACAACAATGCTTATAGGAATAATTTTGGTAATAGCAATTATAGGCCCTATCCTTCTAATAGTGGCAATGGTTATGGAAATTCCTATAGTAACTCCTACAACAATAATAAGAGTGTACCCTCGATCTTGAAGTTATGCTTAAGGATTTTATTAGTACACAAACTGCTTTCAATAAAACTGTTGAGGAGAAATTTGGGAAAATTGATGTGCTTTCCTCTAAAGTTGATAGTCTTGCTCTTGATGTTGACTTGTTGAAACTAAAGAACATGCCTCATGATGTTAAAGAGAGCAAAACTCTCAATGCTATACAAGTTAAAATTGATAACAATGTGAGGATGTTAGCTGAATTGCATGCTAGATGGGAAAGAGAGGATGAAATTGCTAGAAAGAATAATATTGCTAGAGTTTATACTATTACTACTTCTGAAAATGCTTCAAACTCAAGTGTTAACAAACCTCCTACCATTAATGGCAAGATAGTTGGTGTTGGTAATGTTTCCACTTCTATTGCAAAATGTCCTAAATTGCCTGATAACTCTGAAACTGTCCTTGATAAAGATGCTGAAATTTCTAGCAATAAGGAAGATAATAACTCCATTACTTTTGATAATAATGACTTTGATTTTGATGGTTGCAATATTTCTGAAGTAATTAAGTTCTTGCAAAAGCTAGCTAGAAGTCCTAATGCTAGTGCTATAAACATGGCTTTTACTAAACATATTACTAATGCTCTCATGCAAGTTAGGGAAGAGAAATTAAAACATGAAGCTTCTATCCCTAGGAAGTTAGAAGATGGTTGGGAGCCCATCATTAAATGAAATTGAATGACTTTGATTGCAATGCTTTGTGTGACCTTGGTGCTAGTATTTCTGTTATGCCTAAAAGATTATATGATATGCTTGATTTAGCACCTTTGGAAAATTGTTACTTGGATGTTCACCTTGTGATTCTACTATTAAAAAACCTTTGGGAAGAATTGATGATGTTCTTATCATGGTTAACAACAATTATGTCCCCGTTGATTTTATTGTCTTGGATATTGAGTGCAATCCATCATGCCCTATTGTGCTGGGAAGACCTTTTCTTAGACTGTAGGTGCTATTATTGATATGAAAGAAGGGAATATAAAATATCAATTTCCTCTCAAGAAAGGTATGGAACACTTTCCTAGGAAGAAGATTAAGCCACCTTATGATTCTATTGTTCGAACAAATTACAATGTTGATGCTTCTTCACTTGGTAATACTTGATGCATGCTTTGTGCCTAGCTAAAAGGCGTTAAAGAAAAGCGCTTATGGGAGGCAACCCATTATTTTTTCTGCAATTTTTCTTTTATTGAGTCAAGGAGTGTTTACTTCTGTAGCAACTCCTTTGTATCTTTATTTTCTCGCATTGTTGTGCCAAGAGTAGCCTCTAATGTTAAGATGATGCTTAATTTTGATTGCTGCGCAGAAACAGATTTTTGCTGTTCACTGTACGAAATTCCTAAAATCACCAGATTGTTAATTAAATCTGAAATTTTTGTGCGTAATCTTTATGAATGTCTGAAACTTTCATTAGTTCAGAGTTTTCGATCTGAGCGTCGTAAGTGCCTCGAAAAAATTCGTCTTTGCGGACTGTTCTGTTTTAGACAGATTATGCCTTTTTATTTTGCATTCTCTCTTTTACTAGTGTTGAGTGAAATTCTTTTTTGGGTGGAAGAGCTTCACATAACATCAGTGGCTGTAGCTAATGTTTAAAGTAACAAATCATATTGCGTCTTATAGAACATGTGAATTTTTGATTATGCACTAACCCTCTAATGAGATCTACTTTGAGTTTGGTGTGACGGAAGTTTTCAAGGGTCAAGAGAGAAGGATGATATAATAGGATCAAGAAGAGTGAAGAGCTTAAGCTTGGGGAGGCTCCCATGGATCTCCCCAGCATATTTCAAGAAGACTCAAGCGTCTAAGCTTGGGGATGCCCAAGGCATCCCCTTCTTCATCGTCAAAATTATCAGGTCATCTCTAGTGAAACTATATTTTAATTCTTTCACATCATATGTGCTTTTCTTGGAGCGTCTGTGTGCTTTTATTTTCAGTATTGCACTTTTATTTTCAATAAAGCTTGACTGGACCCTAGCATTCTTGATTGGGAGAGAGACACGCTCCGCTTTTTCATGAGAATACTCCTATTCTTCACTTATATTTGTTGAGTATTCATATCTAGCGCTGTTCAGCTTTTAGCTCTTGTTTTCATGTATCTCTTGTCAGAGCTATTAGCTTTCTTTTGTAGAAAGTACTCTCTTGCTTCACTTATATTTGTTTGGAGAGTTGATGAAATAAATTGATTGGTGTTTGGTTGGTTCAGAAAATGTTGCATGTGGTAATTGGTATAAGGAAAAACTTGCTTAATCTTGTAGATCACTAAAATGGATAACTTGATGCTTGTCAATTGTTTTGAGTTAACAAGTAGATCATGATTAAATTGTGCATCACATGAGTTAAGCCTATTAGTGAAGAACTACCGTAAAGCTTGTTGAAAATTTGGTTTGCATCGGTGGTATCTCTAAGGTCTAGATATTTTCTAATAACAGGGTTTGGTTAACAAGGAAGACGGTATGAAGTCTTATAACGTTTGCAATATGTTTGTCATATAAAACTTGGTGTACGGGTTGATATTCTTGTTTGCTTACATAACCTTGCTAGCCTAAACTCTGTACTGAGAGGGAATGCTTCTCGTGCATCCAAATCCTTGAGCCAAAATCCATGCCATTTGTGTCCACCATAACTACCTATATGTGGTATTTCCTTGCCACTCCAAGTAAATTTTTCATGTGCTACCTTTAAATTATTCAAAATGTTATTATTCCCTTTTTGTGTCAATGTTTACTAGCTCATGAGGAATTAGTGTGGTTATTCTTTATTCTATTTGTCGAGTGGACTTTTACACCTGGACTAGTGGCATATACATCCGCTTATCCAATAACTTGCAAAAAGAGCTGGCAACGGGGTGCCCAGTCCCAATTAATTACAACTTTAACCAATTAATTCTCTTCACACTTTTGCCCTGATTCATCAGTAAGCAATGACAAACAGTGAAATACCTGAATGTGTGTAAACCAAAGAGAAAGAGGGATGATCTGCCTTGCTGGTAGAAATAACGTCCTTCATGGGAGCCGCTCTTAAAAGTCCGTTCGACAGGTAGAATACTGTTCTCACCCGCTACCATTCGTTGACAATTAACAAACACCTCTCAAAAATAGATACTCCTCCATGGTATGTGATTGATGGAAGGCACCCGAGGATTCGGTTAGCCATGGCTTGTGTTAGCAAGGTTGGGAGGAGTATCAAATATTTTATGCAATCTCTATATGCTTTCAAAAACCTAAAAGCTCTAGCACATGATTTAATCCCTGCTTCCCTCTGCGAAGGGCCTTTCTTTTACTTTTATGTTGAGTCAGTTTTCCTATTCTTTCTGTCTTCCACAAGCAAACACTAGTGTCAACTTTGTTACAACATGCGTTATATGCAATGTATTGGACTTGTTATACTACTTTGTGTTGACAATATCCATGAGATAAATATGTTGAAAGTTGAAGCAAATGCTGAAACTAAATTCTTCCTTTGTGTTGATTAAATACCTTTTATTAGAAACTATTGCTTTATGAGTTAACACTTATGCAAAACTGTTTGATGCTTGTCTCGAAAGTACTATTCATGAAAACGTTTAGCTTGTGTGATTCATTGTTTACTCATTATCTATTTGGTAGCAAATTATAGACCATTGACTTGGATCACTTCATTCATTTACATGTGCCTTGCAATATTATATGATCAAGATTATGATGTAGCATGTCACCTCAAAAATTATTTTGTTTTTATCGTTTACCTACTCGAGGACGAGTAGGAACTAAGCTTGGGGATGCTGATACGTCTCAAACGTATCTATAATTTTTGATGTTCCATGCTTGTTTTATACCAATTGCTACATGTTTTGCATCTACTTTATATCACTTTTATACATTTTTTGGGACTAACCTATTAACAAGATGCCGAAGTGCCAGTTCCTGTTTTCTGCTGTTTTTGTATTCCAGAAAAGCTAGTCTGGAAATATTCTCGGAATTGGACGAAACTACACGGGGGTCCCTATTTTTCCAGAACACGCCTGACGGAGCGAAGGAGCACAGAGGAGGGCCACCAGGGGCCACACGCACCTAGGGCGCGGGCCCCCCTCTGCGCCCTAGGGTGGTGTGGGCCCCTCGGGGGTCCCAGCCGCCGCCCTTTCGCCTACTTATTCCCCCCGACGCGAAAACCCTAAGTACCTGAGCAAATATCCACGAAAAGTTCCAGAGACGCCGCCGCGTCAACCCTAGCTCGGGAGGGTTCAGAACCTCTTCCCGGCACCCTGCCGGAGAGGGGAATCGTCACCGGAGGCTTCTACATCGCCATGCCTGCCTCCGGAGTGATGCGTGAGTAGTTCATCCTTGGACTACGGGTCCATAGCAGTAGCTAGATGGTTGTCTCTCCACTTTGTGCCATCATGTTTAGATCTTGTGAGCTGCCCTACATGATCAAGATCATATTATTGTAATGCTACATGTTGTGTTTGCTGGGATCCGATGAATATTGAATATATGTCAAGTTGATTATCAATCTATCTTATATGTTATTTAAGATCTTGCATGCTTTCCGTTACTCGTAGATGCTTTGGCCAAGTAGATGCTTGTAACTCCAAGAGAGAGTATTTATGCTAGATAGTGGGTTCATGCTCCGTTTAACCTGGGACAGTGACAGAAAGTTCTAAGGTTGTGGATGTGCTGTTGCCACTAGGGATAACCTAACGATGCTATGTCCACGGGCATATGTGTTTGTTTACATTACGCACTTTACTTAATGCAATTATCCGTTGCTTGCAACTTAATACCAACGGGGGACTCGGATGACAACCCGGCGGTGGATTATTAGTCATAGATGCTGTTGGATAACGGTCTATGTATTATGTCGTAATGCCCAATTAAATATCATAGTAGTCAACATGTCATGTATATGCATTGTCATGCGCTCACTATTCGTCAATTGCCCAGCTGTAATTTGTTCACCCAACATGTTAGTTATCTTTTATGGAGAGACACCACTAGTGAACTGTGGACCCCGGTCCATTCTTTTACACTGATTAAACAACCACAAACTGCAAACTGTTCCTTTTTCATTCTCTGCAATTTAATACTCATTTTCCACACCATACGTTTAATCCTTTGTTTTCAGCAAGCCGTGAGATTGACAACCTCACTGTTTCGTTGGGGCAAAGTAGTTTGATTGTGTTGTGTGCAGATTCCACGTTGGTGATCGTGTTGCGCCGTGCGGCCAAACAACCTTCTGAAGAGTTGCTGCTCCTACTGGTTCGATAACCTTGGTTTCTTTCTGAGGGAAAACTTGCTGCTGAACTGCATCATACCTTCCTCTTGGGGTCTCCCAACGAGCGTGTGATTCACGCCATCAATCATCGCTGCCCACCTCATCTCAAATTCATCTTCAGTCATGCTGTGATCAATTGTTTCATTTAGCTCTCGACGTAGTTCCTCATGTTTTGACATAAAGTTCCCCAAGACGCTCTGCGCATTTTGCATGATATGCCAGCGACAATTCCTGTGGCATGCATCTGGAAATGCTACCAAAATGGCACTCCTCATGGCTCCATCTTGATCAGTAATGAAATTCTGTGGCTGAACACCATCCATAGCCTCGAAAGCCTCATAAAGCCATACAAAATCAGCCACTGTCTCATTCCGGAGGAACCCACACCCTACCTGAATAGAGTGGCCGAATCGGTTTATCCCAATGAAAGGCGCAAATGGCATTTTGTACTTATTAGTCATGTAAGTGCTGTCAAACGACAAACAGTCATTGTATGTCTTGTATGCTGTCCTTGCTGCCCCATCAACCCAGAAGATACGGTCTGCACTGTTAGCATGGTCCTTATGTATTTTGTAAGTGAAATCTGGATCATCTTTCTGAATTAGCTTGAACTGTTCAACCAGCATCTTCATGTCCTTGTTTGTGGTCTCTTCATCAATGGTAGCCATGTAGTTGCTAACATCCTTCTTCACATATGGAACATTTGCTAGCTTGCCATACAACTCAGCCATAATTGACATCACCCTGCCAGCAGATAGGTTAACCTTATGTAACAACTTTATGAACTTCTCCTCTCTAGGAATGCCTCTATGTGACCTTAAGTATCTCTTCAAACTGAACTTCTTGATGCATGGATGGTTGTGTTCCTCAACAAACATGGTCACATGCCATTTCTCCCCTCTCCTCTTAACTCTTAGACGTGCCCTGCAGTCTGTCTTCTTTGTTAGGCTCCGGTTTCGCTGCCTTACCGGTGGCACAGCCTGCTCATTGATGTCATCTGCTTTTCCACTTTTGTTGCACACGAATAGGCACTTGTCTTTCTGCTTGTCCATAGCTGATTGCCTAGATGTACTTGCTTTGATTGAGAAACCAACTTGCTTGGCATATTTGTTGTAATGTAGTTTTGCTTCTTGCCAACTCTCAAATATCATGTCAGGATATGGTGTCTGGATGTTATTCTGGCTGCTAGGTGTTGACTGAACTTCATCTTCACTGCCCGAATCTTCGCTAGATAGCGTCTGCCCTGTGCCCGCGGCGGTGTCAGCAGATGTCTGTATTGGTTGTAATACAGGAACTTCTTCACCTTTTTCATGCACAACTGGCTCGCTGTCATCATCTGCAGCTGGAATGTTCAAATCAATACCACCAGCTGCAAATTCCATGACTTTTTTTCTGCATGAAAAACCATAACTGTATCAGGATACATGTTTTTATTTTTGCATGGAAAACTTCATGTATGCATAAAAAAGTACCAAGTTATTTTTTGTTGCTGGCTTTCTGTATGCAAGCTACATTCAAGTCCCCCTAAAATTTACTATGCAACTGACATGATCCTTTTGCATTTTATCACAGCCAAAACTACATGGAGAAGTCACAGGTCCAGCCAGCTAAGGTACTTTGCAGAGGAGTTTTTGGGGGGACAAATCTACAGGTCTATGTTGTGCCAAGTTCCTGATCTACTAAAGGTTCCTGACCTACATGTGCTTGGCCTCAATTACCAGTACTTACAGTTTCCAGAACCAACAATCCTGTGCTGCTTCTATGCTACCCAGAATCAAGTGTTTTTTCAGTGAATTATGTGCTGACAGTGGAGTTTCTTCTACTATTTGAACTTTTTCTCTTTTTACACCTGAAAATCTGTGGGGGAATACTGCAGTGTGCATTACCTGAAGGTTTTCCCTGCCACTGATGCCTCCTGGATGTTTTTTCTTCCGGTTTTCTTCCTTGCAAATCTGCTAGTTTTATCTGCAGAGGGAACTTATGGGGAGTGGGGAGGGTACAGGCGTGTGTGCGATTGGTTTTACTGGAGCTTTTCTTACATCGCTTTGCTGGGGCTGCTGGAGCTGGTAGGTACGAATCGCTTGCTGCGGCTGCCGGCGGCTCCTGGAGGAAGAAGAGGGAAGAAGGAGAAGAACGAAGCAGGTAGGGTTTGCCTAGGGGGCGTCCCAGATGTACTTTTTATATCATTGGTTCGTTCGTTTTGGTGGTTGTGTTTCGTCCGCGTCCTGGGGCGCGCAGCCAGGAAAGGAGGAAACGACAAAAACGAGACGCGACGCGCTGGCTGGACCGTGCCTTTCCCTTTTTGGACTGCCGGGAACGCGCTGGCTGGACCGTTACCTTTTTCGGGTGGGGCACCGTATAGCGCAAACCAGTAACCGGGCACCATGTAGCCTCGTCCATTTATAAGAGCATCTCTAGCAAATTCTGAAAAAAGGCCAAAACTGCACGTTATGTTGCAGCTTTGGGCGAAAACAAAGTTCATACCAAATATTGTATAAGTTGCAAAACTGCAAAAATATTTCCAGCTCCTCTATATCTAGCTCCACGAAAGCGATATACCCAATTTCTGGGACAAATTTTCTAGCTCCCCCAAAACGGAAAACGGTTGGCGGGAGGGAAGTTCAGCACCAACCACTCCCATCAGCACCGGCGCTATCGCCGCCGCCTCCAGAGGTTGATTGTGGCCAAATAAAATCCAATTTCCAGTAGATCAGCTTGATCTCAACCGTCCATGGACTGATCTCTTGGCACTCGGCGACGGCGTATGTCCTGGTCCAACAAGGGGTGGATGAAGGGCGCCGGAGCTGCAGTCATCGGAGCTTGGGCACGCCGACAGAGCAGCTGGGGCTAGGCTAGGCACCACGAAGCATGGAAGTGCAATGGCTAGGGTAGGGGAGGGAGGAGGTCAGGTCAGTAGAGGACGGCGACAAGGGAGGCGGGGCTGGTTGTGGTCGGCAACCGACTGAGGTAGAAGACGAGTAGAGAGACTCTAATTCTGATGTTTAGTGCAATCATGTCTCGATTAGCACTGATGTTAGCTACTCTGGTTATTGTTTAGTGCACTAAAGTTTCAAGTGCCAAGTAAAACTTCTAATGTGTTCTATATGTTAAGTATTGTGGGAGAACTCATTTTGATGGCATGTTCTTGATGAACAAATGGCAAAACTGGGAATGAATGTGTGATCTAATTGACCAAATTATTGCACGGATGGTTTAGCCCACTCATGTGTGCTCTATTTGGCCGTCTTATATCATATTTTCAACTTTGGTAGCATATATTTAAATCTGTGAACACATTGTCCCTATAAAATCTAGGACAAATATTTATGAAATAGAACAGTACATATGTGGCCAAATAAATCACAATACTGGGAATATTTTCATTACATCACATACTACCGAATTCTATAACATAGCATGCTCACACATCTATCAGTGCTTAATCACATATACAAATAGCAGTAGCAAACAACACTGAAACAAATATTACAACTTTCAGCAGCCAAATTATCACATTTAAATGCCTCTCAATTTAATTACTTTCACCGGAACCCAAATTCTTCTATCTCTTCCTACTTCCTCCTATTAAAAAATGTTCATTTTTTGTAAATGGTTCAGATATTAAAAATATTCATTTTTGAAAATGGCTCAAATTTACAAAAATGTTCATTTGAAAATGGTTCTTATTTTAAAAAATGTTCATTTAGAAAAGGTTCAGATTTTCGGTTCAACAACATTTTTGGTTCACCCGAATTTTAGTTCCTTCTCTATACACTACTATTTTCGGTTCACTAGCATTTTTGGTTCGCTATTATTTTTGTTTCACCAAATTTTAATTTCTTTTTTGGTTAACTATTATTTTTGGTTCACCGGCATTTTTTGTTCACTATTATATTCGGTTCACCCGAATTTTAGTTTCTCTTCACCTTGTTATTTCGTTTTTAGTTCACTATTTTAGTATTATTTCGGTTCACCCAATTAGTTTGGCCGATTTTTTTTGTTTGTTTTCATTGACCTTAATTTTTTGGTTCATTATTATTATGGTTCACCAATTTGGTTCATTAATTTTGGGTTCAACATGTTCATTTAGAAAAGGTTCAGATTTTCGGTTCAACAACATTTTTGGTTCACCCGAATTTTAGTTCCTTCTCTATACACTACTATTTTCGGTTCACTAGCATTTTTGGTTCGATATTATTTTTGTTTCACCAAATTTTAATTTATTTTTGGTTAACTATTATTTTCGGTTCACCGGCATTTTCCGTTCACTATTATATTCGGTTCACCCGAATTTTAGTTTCTCTTCACCTTGTTAATTTCGTTTTTAGTTCACTATTTTAGTATTATTACGGTTCACCCAATTAGTTTGGCCGATTTTTTTTTGTTTGTTTTCGTTGACCTTAATTTTTTGGTTCATTATTATTATGGTTCACCAATTTGGTTCATTAATTTTGGGTAATATTTTTTCGGTTATACATTTATTTTGGCTCTCCCTATTCTTTGGTTAAACCTCCCAACCTCCCCTTTCTTATTACTATCAAGATTTTTTTGATTTAGGTCTACCCGTATAGGCTTCCCGAATTTATTATATGGTGAAAGTTCTCAAAGTAGGCCCGGATACATATCTTCTTTTGGTTCACTCTTAATTTGGTATGGATAAATCATTCATATTTTTTAAAGAAAAAATGTAAAAAGGGAAGGAAAAAAGAATGTGCTCGAGCGTGCGCTGGGAGCTCGTCGTTCTAATCAGTAGTCCTCCGTAGCGAAGCATACGCACATGCGCATGTAGCGAGCGAGGCGTTGTGCTCGTGCAGGTTAGTCGATCCCTTGACTTCAAGGAGCAAAACATAGGGTGCAAGGCTAGTCGTTCTTCAGTTTTTTTTTTTTTTTTTTTTGCTGGCACGTCACGACCCACTTACTCCGCATGTCTGCGGTGCCAGGCCGTTTATGGGCGGGCCGTACCGTGTCGTGCCCGTCAAACTAGCAGTTGTGTATAATCCTAAATAGAGTCACCAAAGCACGAAAAAATATAGAAGCTATTATATTTAAATAGAAGAAAATCTAGGAATATACTGATACAAATATATTTAAATGAAGACAATAATATTGAAAGTTTACGTCCAATCTCCCAACCGAGAAGAATCATACTCGAACACCAAGAATGTATCACAAGGGGCAACACCAGTAATACAAAAACTGAAGAAATAGCGAGACATATGTTAAATATGCCCGCATTTCATCAACTATATAGGGAGGTAGAAAGCAGCATTTAGGAGTTTCTTCTAGTGTTGCGGTGCCGGCAACCTCACATAAGCAATCTACAGTGTATTATGTCACCACTATGGCCCCAAATACAACCTGGCATTTAAGGTCATCCCAGTTTCTTCCTCTTCCTGCAAAATACATAATATTGTGAGTTCAGAATGTAATTATTACAAAGTAAATATGATTGACCTAACACATCATACTACGGAGTGGGAATTTTGGTTAATTGTTACAAAGTACTACTGATAACATGTTTTATTTTTTCTATGATAAAGGATGATTTATTAACTCATAAGTTAGCATCACGACGATACAATTTGTAACACCCGGCTCTTGTTTTACACAAAATCAAACAATAGATTTAATACATCTCATGAGCTGTTTCCATAAATTTTGCAGGTGATATAATAATATATGAAAATCAAATAAAAAATGTGCAATAAATTAATAAATCATTATGTTTTGTGCTTACCAACTACCCGGTAATGAACAAAAGACAAAAGGCAGTCGCCATGCATATGCGTGGGAAAGGAGCACAGGGATACGTTAAGTGCATGAGTGAAGTAGTTACCTGGTTTCAGCAGCAACAGGTAGGTACTTGGAGAACTCGCACGGAATGAACGCTTCATTATAGAAGAGGTTTCTTGATGCCATGTTGCCATCTTCGCCGTGGAAACGAGTTTACTACGGTAAACTTCGACGACGATCGCAGAGCCTTGTTCAACATGTCAACCACAATTACGAAACTAAGGTTGCCGCCGTGAGCGTCGTCATTGCTCAGCACGAAGTAGACGATATTGGGCTCATCCATACTCACGAGTGGGAATTCCGGCACGAAGCGCGGGAAATCGCCGTAGCCATGCAAAGACCAGAGCTCACTATCACTCATGGATTCCTTAAGACTAAAAAGAATTCACATTTTCTTTTTTGAAATGGGAACATAGCCCATCAAAATGCTGATGGAAATTTCACATGAAACGGTCCACATATCAAAGTCGAGAAAGATTTTCAATAATCAGAGCAATCGCCGTTCATCATTCTTGGCACCTTAATTTGTTTTGACAGAAAACATCGCTTTATTTATCAAATAACATCAATACATAGAGTTCCCCAGATACAATCCGGAACATAATGTAAAAACCTCATTAGAGGAGCACTACCACACGACTTAGCAAGAGTATGCGCTCCTTCATTAAGATTACGCTTCACATGAGATGGAGAGGATAGAGATCATAGATTAAGGTCAGGATCCGGAGAATTACACATAAAAAAGTAGAGATTCGTTCTTCTCAAAACAGGGTGGTACCCGGAACTGCCCCGTCATTGAAGTAATAGCCAGATCCAATCTCGCTACAGCGTGCACCCTTGTCAATCCCTAGTCCATTTGGGTGAATCTGAGAGAACGAATAGCAAGTAAAACACTAAAAAAATCCAGCGAGAAGAAACTACAACAAGAGTGCGCGGGGTGCTTGAGATCTGGGCCCTTACCACGACTCCGGGAACAGTGGTGGAGTTGCAGCAAAGTCAGCCCCCCCCCCCCCCCCCCCCCCCCCCCCCAGCCCATGGGCTTGCACTGAAGAAATTTCAGATAACTTCCCATTTGCCCCGCCCCCCAGATTTGGAAAAAATAGGCTTGTGCTGGTTGTTTTGGCCCATTTGCTCGGTGTAAGCTCCGCCACTATCCGGGAACATCGAGTCTAGCAAGGAGCTCGGTGTAACTCTCCATTCCGTCGATGGCGGCAAGGAGGCCGACGCCGAGCGGGGTGCGAGAAGCGAGGGGGTGGGAGAAGAGAGCACGAGCCGTAGCTCGCCCAAGCAGCTTTATTCCATCCATGGTAGGGCCCAAGCCGTCAAATTCGGTGTCAATTTGTTATCAGAGCCGGATTTGGGTTTTTTGAGGAAGGTAGAAAAAATGTGGTAGTTTGATTGAAACCAAAAGTGGTACCACAATAGAAATTTTGCTAGAAAAGAGAGTGGACTAATGGCTCCCGAGCTACATGGAGCTTGTTTTTTAAAAAATTCGAAATCGGCACTATTGAGTTTCCAAAAATCGAGAAAAACTCCCAGATGTAGATAATATCGAGATCTATAATTGTGCAAAATTTTAAATGGACATATGTTGTATTGTGGGCTAGACAAAAATGACAAATGGGTGATGAATAGTACAAAGTTTTACAAAATTGAAATTGGTCCCGGTTTTTTCTTTTTTGTGCAGCCCAAAATATAACGATTTTCGAGTTGAAAGTTTGCATGTTTCTAGAGCTAGACAATATCTTCATCTGGGAAGTTTTTCACGATTTTTTGAAACTGAAAAGTGCCGATTTTGATTTTTTTCAAAAAAGAGCTCCATGTAGCTCGGGAGTCATTTGAAGTTTTCGGGTAGTTTTATGCTAACAACTCTCCTAAAGTCTATAGAGCTTGTTTTATTTGTTTCCTAAGTCTAACCTCATTTCAGCGCGAAATATGACATGCACATTAATGGTACACACAATTACTAAGTTTTTTATGAGGTGCAACCAAACAACATCTATGATTCATTCATGTGCTTTGAATTGGTACGCCATGACATGCAATTTCTGCATTTTTCTATTTCTATCTTTTTTTTAAGGTCTAGCAAACCGAGACTGAAATCCACTTCGGCTTCCGGTGCATATGCTTCTGTTATTGTTTTCAAAATTAAAAAATCTGAATTTTTTTTGAAAAAATCTGAAAAATTGAATATAAACATATAATACAAGTTTTCAACATTCATGCAAAATTTCGGAAGTAAACAACGCTTCCGGCCGTCACCTATATGACTATTGACCCCCGATTTCGGAAGTAAACAACGCTTCCGGCCGTCACCTATATGACTATTGACCCCCTCTGCCCCGTGCTCCAGCGACGCGTAGGCGTACCCTGTAGGCCCGTCACCGTCGCCAACACCGCATCCCAGCCACACATCAACCTCGGCACGAATCTCAAAGCGGTGGGGCCAACACCGCCGCCCGCGGCAAGCAAGCGGTTCGAGGGTTTTAGACGCGACATCCGTTTTCTCCGTCCCCGGTCGCCGACGCAATAGAGAAAGGGGAAACAGAAAAAGCTTCGAGGAGGAGAAGGTCGGCGGAGGCGACAGAGAGAGACTCGAGCTGGTTGGTGTCTCCGGCGACGGAGGGAAAGAGCGAGAGAGTAGGGGGACGCTTTCCGGTTGCCACGGTTGGGGGTTGAGGAGGGAGAGGGGGAGGATTAGGCTGGTGCTGGCGCTGGTGGTCGCCTAGGGTTTGCGGCTCCGGCTGACTCGGAGGCGGCAAGGTACCTCTCTCCCCCTCTCTCTCGTCGAATTGAAGGCTTCGGGGCTTGTATCGGGCGACCACACCGGGAAAAAAATCTCGATTTTGTCGTGATTCGGAGGTATACATGGGTGGTGACTTGGGTGGGGATGGCCTAGGTTTATGTCTGGGTTGGGCTATGTTTACATAGACTGAGGAGAATACTTGGGAAGCCTTCTTGTAAGTTGTTACCTGTTTCTGCATCCTTCATGGTTTGCCCATTATGGAAATGTAAAATTTGCTTGAACTTAGCTAATCTTGTGTCCTGTTAAAATACCAAAATCTGTAAACCAGTTAATCTTGAATAGCCAAACTAGGAAATAAAATAGAACACAACTTGCATGTATTCTCATTGAATGAACACTAAATATTCTCTCCTGGCTCCCTGCAGTGGAATGGCCACACAAGGTGCTGTCCGGTTAATTGGAGGGGCAGGGGCTGGTGGATGGAGCAGTAAGGATTTCGGAGCATTTGACTCTTCACTGGGCAATCTTCCAGGAGGTGAAGGGCTGGGGTTTGTGGATAATGGCAGTGGGGTTTATGGGGGCTGGAGGGAGTCTGTCCCAGGTCGGAGTGGAAGCGCGCCGCCTAGCATGGAGGGATCTCTGGCCTCTCTTGGTAATCTTATAGGTCAGCAGAGTCGGAACTTCGACGCCAGTTTAGGTAACTTGGACAATGTGACTGGCAGTTCCACGTCTGAGGAGAAGCTGCGTGCTGATCCTGCATACTTTGACTATTATGGTTCCAAGGTGAATTTGAACCCGAGGCTTCCTCCTCCAATAGTATCAAGGGAGAGTCGCCGCTTCATGAACCGGGTTGGCAAGGTTAAAGAATGGAGAGTAGTTTCTCAAGCTGACAGCAATAAAGGTTCCTTATTTGTACCTCGGTCTACTCTATCAACTCACAAGGAAGAACCTGAGGATGATAAGTCTCCAACGTTGGATTCAAGTTCTGCAGATGATGCACAGGAAAATCTTGTGGATTTTGTGCCGGTGAGTGTTCCACATAGACAAACAATCTCTCTTGCCCGCTTTCCATTTTTCTGACCGATTGTGTGCTGGTTGAAGAGAACAGGCCCTATCAAGGGTGTTTGGCCTCTGTACCTGCTTGAACTAGAAATACTAACTAGTGTCCAATCAGAATATTAATAGAGTTGCTTCCCTATGTTAAGATGTCATCAAGTTTATGTTACAAATTTCCAAATGAGCTACCTTGCTCTTATAGCAATATCAACCAATCTTTCAGCTGCTAGAAATGGTTGACTTCCTTTTGGATAGTAAACTTACTGTATATCTAGTGAAAATACCAAACAAGGATAGTTGGATAGAAAATATGTTGCCACCAAAAAACATGTGAAACACTTATTACTTGTTTACTTGCGTAGTATTGAGTTATTTGCGTAGACTCACAATTAATGGCCATGTTGAGTCACATTTTTTTCAATGCTACACTGGCAAATGAAGCTTGAAATCACTTTAATAGTTTATAGTTTACTTTCAAGCATATTGCAGTCAGTCATCTTATTATCTGTTCATATTTTCTCCAGGAGAGCTTTCAACAGAACACCGATTCTTTGTATGATAACTCTTCTTGGAATCCGTCGAGTAGCAATACTGGTGATGGTGTAGATGTCCATTCTAATATTGACTCATCAAAGAATTTGTTACATGATGTTGTCAAGCCACCAGGATTGAATTCGTGGACACCTGTACCTTTGGCTACTGGTCTGAGAAGTACATTTACTGACAATCTAGTGTCTACATCTGTTCCCATTTCATCATATTCTGGTAGTAACCCTAATGTGCAAACTTCTGAGCAACAGCAAGAAAAGCAGAGCATAGGCATAAAGCCTGGAAATGATGTGCTTGTCAGTGAAACAGTTGTTACTGAACTTGATGCTGTGGACTCAAATATGAAGAATTTGAAGTTAAGTTTGGATACCCATAGCACGTTACAGGTTAAGCAGCAGTGGCAGGGCAGTTTCTTGCAGCAGAATGGCTTCTCACCTCTAGTCCAAAGTGAACATATACAAATGACTCCTCATGGAACACATCTGCCCCATGTTCCTTTTGTTGACAACTTGTCTCATACTCAGCTAAAATTGTCCACTGGTAACATGCAGCAACTTCTACCTCAACCTGGTATGACAACACCATTTTATCCACCAAATTCGTTTGGAAGCCCATATTATCAGAATTTGCATCCAGCCAGTGTATTGCCAACTCCTTATGGAACTGCTGGATATGCTCTGGGTGGTTCAGGTTTGCCACCTTTTATAACTAGCTATTCTCCCCAGAGTTCTGTTGCAACCCCTCTCGATAGCATTGTCAATCCAAGCTTTAGTGGTAGGCCATCTGGTTTTCCTTCAGCCGGAAATCTTACTGCAGGAACAGAATTTATCCAGCCATATAAAATGTATGGGCACCTTGGGTATGCCATGCAGCCACCCATTCCCGACCCAAACTTTTTTCCATTCTTTCAGCATCCCTCTTTTCCACAATATGCCAGTGGAAACCAATACAATACGCTGGCTCCAAGGGGAGGTGTTTTTGGAAATGTTGCTGATAATTTTGATCCACAAAAGGTATTTCCTCAAGCACAATATCCGTCTGATCAAAGGCTCGAACTTCCAAAAACTGGAATTTCTAATTCTCCTACAGCCCTAAGAGGAGGAACTGTTCCGAATTATCATGGCATTTCACCCTATGTTGGAGTACCATTGTCTTATCCAACAAGCCCAGTGTTTCAGGGGCAACCTTTTTCTGGAATTCCCCCCTCTGGAAGGAGAAATGATTCTGCAAGGTTTCAGTCCGCCTCAAGAGATATGACTGCTTTTTCTGGGATTCAAGGGCAGCGAGAAAGGGTAAAGTTTGATAACCCGAAGACATGCACTTTCCTGGAAGAACTGAAATCAAACAGAGCACGTAGGGTTGAGCTATCTGATATCACAGGTCGTATAGTAGAATTCAGGTTAGTTGTGTTGTGCTGATTATTTATCGTTCTAACTATGAATATCAGCATATATATAGGTAAATTAACAGATGCTCCCTGGTGCCTGGGCACCTGGATAGAATACAGTACATTTTAATATATATATATATATATCATTCTAATTAGACGTGCATATCAGCACACATATGGTTCCAACTGGACATACATACTCCAATACCACTTTTGGACACTAACTGCTGACGTGTTCTTGATCTCAGCGCTGACCAACATGGTAGCCGATTCATCCAGCAGAAGTTGGAAAACTGCACTGCTGAAGAGAAGGCATCCGTGTTTGCAGAAGTTCTTCCTCATGCTCCATCATTAATGACTGATGTGTTTGGGAATTATGTGATCCAAAAGGTATGCTGTTGTAAGAAAGAATCTATAGTTATCTATCATGAGGGGCAAATTGTGTGTATCACTTTGTAACACATGGTGATGCCTTGTAACTGGTGATTACTGGTTGTATAAAAAGTGACGTGTAATCTCTGCAGTTTTTTGAACATGGAACTCCTGAGCAAAGGAGAGATCTTGCCACTAAGCTTGCTGGTCATGTTCTACCTTTGAGCCTTCAGATGTATGGATGCCGAGTAATTCAGAAGGTACTCTTACTCTTCACATTTAATATTTGCTTAAGTTTAGTCAAGCCTGACTTTCTTCTGTGGCAATTGTAACTATATGGGTCTACGCGTACATACCTTGTTCATTTGTTCTGTATCTAGTTTTCTCGATGTGTTTATAGCATTTTTGGGGGGTTTTGTTGCATTCACTTAAAAGTTACAAATCAGCTGTTTAGCCTGAAAATTAGCTACTTTATTTAACATACATTCTGGATAGTACCTTGATACCCTGAAAGGTGTGAGGTATCAAACAGAAGTTCTCCATGTGGCAGGGCTGCATTTTATTTGCGATTGATAACAAGGTTAGCTAACCTGAACATTGGTAGGTCGGCATGTCCTAGATTTTGTGTTGGCAGCTAACCTGATTAGCCTAAATTACTCTTTGGCTAGCTTACGTATGTCAGCCTGGGTAACAATAGAAAACAAAATTTGTGATGTTTAATTATGGTAGGTTAACCTATTCCCCCATTTTAGTGTGAACTTAATCATGGTTGTGGTGGTCCAAGGCTGATATGGAAGCTCAAAGGCAGGGAACGTAATATGCCTTTAAAATATAATAGTCAGGATTGCTATATTAGAGATAAGGATTTGTTAGGGTTGAAAGTTTGGGTTAAGCTAGCTCTCTCTCTCTCAATATCAAACATGCTTTGTGTACCTAGAAATTGGTGTCATCTGCTGTTGTAGCTATTGTATGGCCTGGCAGTTTCCTGTTTGCATGATATCGGGAATTCTGGATGCAACCAGCATACATCATAGTATTTGTCTATCTGATGTGTCCTGCTAGTACTATTATTAATAATTTGTGCTTTGTTTGTTTCTCCTTTATTACACGCAGGCTCTTGAAGTTATGGAACTTGACCAGAAAAAAGATCTAGTCCGTGAGCTTAATGGAAATATTATGCGATGTGTTCGTGACCAAAACGGGAATCATGTTATACAGAAGTGCATTGAATGTGTCCCGACGGAACATATTGGCTTTCTTGTATCTGCTTTTCGGGGACAAGTTGCTAGCCTTTCAATGCACCCATATGGTTGCCGTGTTATTCAGGTGGGTTCGTAATAAATACTCGATTTTTTAAATTTGGTACTAGATCCTGAGATGCTGAGTTGCTGACTTTCTCTCTCTTCAATCTGTATACTCTGCTCTGCAGAGAGTTTTGGAGCATTGCGATGGTGATTCACAAGGTCAGTGCATAATAGATGAAATATTGCAGTCTGCTTGCATCCTTGCGCAAGATCAGTATGGCAACTATGTTACACAGGTGAATTTTTTTGCAACTTTGATACAGTACCTGCTGCAAATTCTTATAATTTTCCCTGGCAATTAGCCATCACAGCATTATACACTAAGAGCACAGTAGGTTCCCCACAGTGCTTTGATGTATAAACTGACAGACTGCCTGTAATGAAGAAATACCTTGATAGTTATGACCTCTCTTTGGTTCATGGTTTAGGGTTTAGGGTTGGCACAAGAATATGCTATTTTACTATGATAGCGGATGGTGACCTGAGTAAAGTACCCTTTGCCTATTTTATGTCAAAATCTATCAGCTTATTTCTTATTCCTGGCTCTTCTGCAGCATGTTTTGGAAAAAGGAAAAAGTGACGAAAGGGCCCAAATTATCAGTAAATTGGCTGGGCAGGTTGTCACCATGAGCCAAAATAAGTTTGCATCTAATGTGATAGAGAAGTGTTTTCAACATGGGGATATTGCGGAACGAGATCTTTTAATCAGAGAGATCGTGGAGCAGACTGACGGAAATGATTCATTGCTGGTATGTTATGATAATCTTGTAACTCAGATGTTTTTCATCTCTTTCCCTGCTCCTTTTTTGCTGATAGATGATAAGGCTGTAATACTCCCAAGATACAGGGTCTTAAAGAGTTAAACATCTCAAGTAGGCCATAGCGTCCCATTTGAATCAGATAACAGTTTAGCAATCCATTTCCATCAGTCATCAATTACGACAATTAGGTGCTTTTAGTCGTTCAGGTGTGCAAGTCTGACTGAGGAATCCGAGTCCATATATTTGTACCACCTGTTATCAATGATTCTGCTAATCCTAGATTCTATCAGCATTTACCATTAAATTCCCGTGAGTTTATTTGCTAACCACTTTTTATGCAACTAGGCAATGATGAAGGATCAGTATGCTAATTATGTTGTTCAGAAGATACTTGAAACATGCAATGATCAGCAGCGGGAGCTTCTGGTCAGCCGTGTAAAGGGTCATTTGCAAGCACTGAGGAAGTACACCTATGGCAAACATATCGCGAGCCGAGTTGAGCAGCTTTGTGATGAAGGTGAGCTTATTCTTCAACTAGGGGTACTTTACATCGAAAGTCACAGTACTTTAGTGTCATTCATCCTATGATACTTTCAGGAGTTGCCGATCCCGACTCCTAGGTGACTGGACAAACTCGTCGCGGGAGTGGGTGTGCCTCAACACCCAACTCCGAATCCTTCATAACTCGGACCTGCGGTGCTTGAAGTGCTAACAAAACATGGAACTCCAGCAAGGAAGATTGTACATATGTGACTTCCTTTAGGTAGTCTAGGAGGTGCCAGGCACAAGGTTTAGCAGTGTGCACCAGTGTGTATCTATGTTAGGGCGTGTGCTTATTTATACTGTTCTAGTTGGTAGCTGTGTGCAAAATATGTACAGTAGTGGTGTGGCTTGTATGCGATACATAATATTGACTGCTTGGTAATGTAAATTGCTTTGCTTACATGTGCTTTTGTGTAGTAAAATATCCTCGGTTCATTTGACCGAAGAGAAAATGCTTGGGATCTGTTGTACTACTACTACGTAGTATATTACAGTGACTAATTACAAAAACCTTCAGGCCAAAAATTTATTCCACGCTGAAATTAGAGTGCTGATGTGTGGTTGCTGCACTTGACGCCGCCAATCCATGGCGGTAATGTCAGCTAGCCTCGAACCCTTCAACGTTGCCGCTCTCCCGTCGTACCGGCCGCTGCTCCTCGTTCGGCCCACGCTGCCGACCTCGCCGTCGCCCATCTCATCGAACACCCGCCCCACCATGCTCTCGATAACGTCCACCGGCAGGAACTCCCGCCTCCTGCCGGCCACCGCCGTCTCGTTCGCCTTCACGAACCCGGCGTAGGCGCCTCGCACCGACTTGGTCACCGCCATCCTGATCTGCGCCCGGAGGTCACCGTCGGGTATCTTGTACTCCGCACCGTGCCTCCTCACTCTATCCTCGAGCGCGCCGGCGAATGCCGCCGCCTTCTCCCGCGCCTCTTCCGGCGGCCACGCCTTGCCGCCGCTGCCGCCGAGGCGCCGGACGAGCGGGTTCCACGCCACGTCCTGGTACTCCCACGCCGCCTCCTCGGCCGACGCCTTGTATCGCCGCTTCATGGCCTCCTCGCCGATCAGCTTCGCTAGCTCGGTGCCCCGGACGCGCATGTATATGTACCAGTACGCGTTCATCGCCATGACGTGCGCCGTCGCCGCGTCCGCGCACACCCTGCGCGCCGCCTCCACGTGCCGGTGCAGCGCCTCCAGAACGTTCGACGCTGCTTCCGCCAGCACCGCGCGGCCTCCTTCGCCCTCCGCTTCGGCTCCGTCGCCGGCGCGCTCCCGCTCCGCCCGCAGGGCAGTGTCCATGAGCCCACGGTAGTCGTCGGACGCGAGGCACTTGAGGTAATTCACGGCGTACCGGACGATCTTGGGCACCTGCACGGCGTCGGCGCCGGCGATGTGGTGCGTCTCCACGCGGAGCCCGAACTCGTAGAACACGCCGGCAGCGGCGCGCGCGAGGGCGAGCTCCACCTCGCGCGTGCGCTCGCGGATGGCGACAAGCGTGGCCGACTCGCCGGAGAAGAGCGCGTCGAGACGCTCCCTCTCCCGGCCCACCGCGTCGAGCATGTCCAGCAGCTTGAACAGTCTCTGCGGCTCCCGCGCCGCCGCGACCACGCCGTCGGCGAAGCGGAAGAACGCGGCCACGATGCGCGCGGCGATCTTGGCGAAGCATTCGGGCCAGACCGTCGGCGGGAGGTGCGCAAGCACGCGCGCGCACAGCCGGCGCTCCGCCGTGAGCACGGAGGCGATGGCCACGTGGAAGTGCGGGCTCCACAGCGCCATGGCCGACTCCAGAGATTCCCACTCCATGCCGTCGATGGCCTCCGCCGTGTACGCCTTGAGGTACGCCGGGTCCAGCCGCATCATCGCCTTCGCCGCCCTCCTGTACCGAGCCTTGACGTATATGTCGACGCAGATGTCCAGGCAGTCGTTGCCGGCTAGCGTCTTGGCCATCCTCGCGGCGGCGTCCACCTCGTCGTCCGTGCCGAGCTCATACTCTTCCGTCGTGTCGGCGTCGTCTGCAGGCGTGGCGTGCTTGAGCCTGAGGAGGAGCGCCTCGAAGAGGTCCTGGAGGCCGAGCAGGGCCTCGTCGAGCGGGCCCTCGAAGCATCGCCTCGGCCTCCGTCTCGTACACGGCGCGCAGCGCGGACGCCGCCTCCGTCAGCCGCCGCACGCGGCCGCGGCCGGCGGCCTTGGTCGTCGTGCGGCCCAGAAACCCCACCGCCTCCTCCACCTTCCGGACGGCCTCGTCCCCTCGCGCCACGGCCTCCTCGATGGCGTCGCGCAGCTGGTCCACGCGGTCGACGAAGGCGACGGCGCTTTCGGTGTCGGCCGGGTTCGCCGGGAGCTGCACGGCCACCCCCGCGAGGGAAGACACCAGGCGCAGCGACGCGAGGAGTGGCTCGGCGGGGGCGACGGCCCGGTCGATCCGCGCGCGCAGGGCGCTCGTAGCCACGGACTTGGACTGAAGGTTGGAGGAGGACGACGACGAGGCGCTGGACAGAAGGTCGCCAAGGCGGTCGCCGGTCGCGTCGATGGCAGCTTCGGCATCGGTCGCGGTGGCAAGCACCGACATGATGGCCGCTCGCGAGGCATGAAGCTTTGCGAGGGTGGTATCGTCGGTGCCCGTGCCGGCCGCAGTCACCGTGGCGGTCGTGGGGCACATGGCCGGCCGGCCGGCGTTTGTTCCTATGTTACTTGCCGTGCGTACTGCAATGTCCGTCTCAAAACAAATGGCGCCTTATATGTCGACCAGAACAAAACTGGACCGCGTGATCGCTGATGGACGGTGACAGTGCTTCGGTGAGAGCAAAGCCGAGGTTCCTTGGCTGATGTATAGAGATGAACTGTGGATTGTGGACAAATGTTCATCTTTGGAGATTGCTCCTCCCGCTGTCTTACTCTTGACAAACGACACTATGCACCAGACAAATCTCGGAGATCTTTTCCTAATACAAAAGATGACCCATTTAGATGCCCGTTTGAAGAAGAAAAATTGCAGACCTCGTTTGGAAACATTCAATCATACTGTCATTCTGATCTAATTAAGTAAACAGAAATTTCCAATAAGAAACATGCCAAGTGTCACGTAAGGTTGTATGTATCTGATTATCGAAAGTACATAGCATTGACTCAATCCACATTTGTAGGAATGATAATTTGCATTTCCATTGAAGGAATTTCACACGAAAAACAGAAACTGATCCATTCTGTTAAAACAGTAGCAGGTAATTAGACGATCCAGGTTAGTGAAATCGATGTGACTAATGCTTCTAGTGGCCTCTTTATCTAAGAAATTGGCAAGACAGAAGGATAGCAATCCACAAGCGGCACAATGAACGTATTCCATTGCGGTGTCTGCTGCCCTGCTGAACAATCTCAGGCAAGCCAAGCTAAGCTAGGTGTGGAGCTGTGGAGCCAGGAGGATGTCCTTCCACGCCTCGTAGAACACCCAGGTGACGCCGGATATCGGCATGACCTTCAGGGAGCTCGCCCCCCACCCACGGTACAAGCCCTTGAGGCCCTCCTCCTTGATCACCTCGGTTAAGGCCAACATCATGTTGGGCGGGCATTCCCTTGCAGGGCTCCGACCATCAGCCGCTTCCTCGCCACTTCCAGAGGGAAGCTGATCGTGCTCGCGGTCAAACCTGGAAAATCCAACCGCGAAATGTGAACAATATGTTCAGATGCCAAATTGAAGGTTCTCCAAGGATTTTGGCAGAATGCTGACCTGAAAGAGCTCCGATGACCAGTAGCTCAGGGCGGCTCAAAGATTTCTTTTTATGCGCACGGCAATAAGAGGTCTTGATCTTCTCGAACATGAAGTAGTAGCATGTGCTGTAAGGGAGCATGCCAGCTAGTGTTGGGCAGAGGCCGGCATAGAGACCACCGATGCCGTCAGTTCGGTAGATTTTGTTGAAGGCGAGGGCGATGCTGGGATACGCCTCGTGGTTAATTGTCAACCGATCCTGAGACAGAAAATAGAACATGAGTGAATGAGTAAATATAGTTTGTCAGCACAAGTATATAAACACAAAGTTTGTCAGTATTTTCTGCTGATTCAGAAATAGATAGTAAATCGTAGTACAATTTAAGTCAGATGTCATATGACACCGATAGCAACCATCAAACTTGTTCAAGAACACTGAAAAGCCATCATTTCATCATCTGGAGAAGTCGAGAAACAGTTTAGTCAGCTGATACAGAGTCAGATGTGATGTACCTTAAGAACCTCAAGAGGATGACACACTAGAGTGCTAACTATTCCAGAAGCTGCACCGCCAATGGCAATCGGAGATAGTAAGTGAAGCGGCAGCTCAATTTTCAAATCACCGAGTTGTATCTTCGGGTACCCATCCTCTTTCCATCTCTCTTGTGCTGATGCCATACTCCGTTTGACACACTCGAATGTGCCAAGCTCGATTGCTTGAGTAGGAATAATGCGGATCATATTAATTGTATTACCCGCCCAAAGTCCTTGCCAGCCATTGTGTTCCATGACCTCCACAAAACTACCAAAGATCTGTTTTGACCCTACCCCAACAATCATTCTTGTCCTGAAATCAATCAGACACTGACATTATTTTATGGATCATCAGGGTTTAGAACTGATGCACTCTGAGTTTTTCGCCAAATGTCAACTGACATCCAATTAAATATTTTATTGTGGGTGAGCGAAGTGCAGGGGTACTTCAGCCTACAGGTTATGGGGGTGGTTGATCAGTCCCACATACTTAAAATGTAACACACTAGAGATAACTTTTTGTGATTATTTACAGTAAGAGACTACAATGCTTTAGCACTTTTCAGCATATTTCACAGTTGTGCAATGAGTTCCAACAATTATGAGTCCTTTATAAGATCAAACCATCACTACTCATAAGCAAAGGAGCAGCAACTTTCTTCAGATTACGTTATTCCAGTTCACAAAAGGGTTCCTGCACATTTTAACAAATTGGATAAAGCAACCTCAATTTGTGGATTAAGACACCTACTGCTAGAATGTTAGATCAGTTCTATGATATTAATTCATTGGTGTTCCCTCATGTTCACCAACAAAAGCACCTGGTAGATTAAGACCCTAATTTACGTATTCCACCAAACGAATCTTAACTTGTTCTAATCAGAACAGAACCGAACTTAAGTGAATAAAATGGAAGTATACATGGGGGTAAATTGAGTACCTGATAGTTTATAGAGAGCAAGAACAGCTTTAGTCATAGCACCAGCCATTGCTCCGCTAACAAATTCTGCAATTTCTCTACGCCTCAGGAAAGTTTGCGTAAGATATAAAGGTTCTTAGGTTGAGATACAACAACTCACAACTCCATCACATCCATCAGAGCTTTAAACTCATACACAACTATGAATAAATCACCAGGAACACCATTTCTGTAAATTCCCACTGTGCAAGCATGTTTCTTTTTATTTTCTTTTTCACATAGTAGAAGTTGCAATGAAGGTCTGTCTACGCATGATAGATGCGAAAAGAACAAGAAACATCTCAGATAGCAACCCACTAAGTTTGCCCGTCGATGAAAGGGAACACCTCACCCAAATAAGCAGGAAATAACATATTCCAAAAAATCAAAATGCATCCACTAAAGCAGGTAAGCACAGAAAAACGACTTCTTATATTCATGTTAAATAATTGAAAGAATAGCGGCTGTTGTTGGCATGGAAGTTCCTACAAAGGCCTGATTACAAATGGCAATGAAAACTTGAATTTCTTTTGTTCCCGGTCTAATTTGGAAGTTGACAGGGAAAGGAAAAACAAGGGACAGTAACTAAAAGACAATCCTATTATAATTCTACACGATGTAGACGACAGAAGACCGAGAAAAATCTCAGGCGCCAATGGACAAAATTTATGCCAACGCAGTGAGAGAAATATCTCACCCAATCAAGTCCAGAGGAATATACCCAAAAAAAATCAAACTCCTTCACAAAATCAGATGAACATATACAGAATTACTTGCTCTGATCACATTAAACTTTGACCAAGGATCTGAATGACAGTGATAGTTAGAACTTGGAAGAATGTTTTTTTCTCGAGTTTTCTCTTATAGAAAGGCAAGCACAGTGGATCTCCAAAAATAAAAGGAAAAACTTCCAAATTCACCCTAAATAATGTTCATTCAACAGTCCATTCATATATGTACAGGGTGATCAACCCCAGGTCTTTTTTCCGAATAAATATCTACCTAAGAACATGGCAATGGGGCATAGAAAGATGGACATATCTAACTGAATAACAATCCTACAATTTTGAGACATATAAAGATCTGAACTAGGCCACCAACAACAACATAAGAACAAATTAAAACAACGAGCAGATACAGTTAATACAGAGCAAAACAGAAAGCAGTAAAACTTAGGAATTAAATTTCAAGCATGAACGGAAGTGGACTGTCTCAAAGCACAGAAAAAAATTCAGTGAAAATTGAACAGTTGGCCACATGAATCAGTCAGCCAAAAAACCTGGCACTCCAAACTCCGTATGCCCACCTGCAGAAATCCTATTCCTCAATTCCATTAAAAAAGCTAACCTCACGCGTTTGCCGCCAAATGAATTTCTAAACCGTCCCAATTCGCGTCAACCGCCCACACACGCAATACATGTAAGCTCCCCCGTTCACAGCTGGGGTCCTGGGGATCTGCAGTTCCTTACCCTGACGGCGGCGCCGACGTCCGGCAGGCTGACCCTGACGGCTACGTCCCCGTCGCGGAAGTCGTCCTTGGGCAGGCCCACCCCGAGCTGTAGGCCGTCGTCCTTGAACGCGCCGCCGCCGTTGCCTGCGCGGACCTCCGCGAAGCCGATGCTGGCGAGCGCGAGCTTCTCGCCGCCAAAGCCGCGGGCGACCTCCTCCACGCCCATGGACAGCAGTGAACAAGTGCGCTTAATGGGAGGAGGGGGCCGAGCGCGAAAATGGTGGCGCCCTCTGCTCCGCCGCTTCCCCGCTCGAAGGGAAGGAAGTTGATGACGTGGCGTCGAAAAGGCAAACGACCCAAAGCGCGAAACGCCTACGACCTTGTTTCGACTTTCGAGCAGTAGGGAAGGAGGAGCGGAGGACGGTGTATTTATACCGTATTTTCTTTGCAAAGGAAATACGTAGTGGAATTTTTTTTAGAACTAGTGGATCGTATTTTTGTTTTCTTCAGGAAACGCAGCAGAAGCTTTACGCGTGTGCTTGTAGTTCGTTTCTTCGGTCACGTGATTATTGTGCATTTTCTCTGGGCTGGTCTTTGGTGATGTAAACACTTTGGTAGTTTCTTCTGGGCTGGTCTTTGGTGATGTAAACACTTTGGTAGTTTCTTCGTGTGTTTTACACGTTTGTATTTGATGTTGTCTTTTCACATTTGGGGAGTGTTGAGGTCCCTGGGATAATTCTCCCGGTCCCAGTCTCGAGAAGACGACACTTGTCCAATTCGATGCGTCGTTTCACCCAAATCTCGCATAGCAAAAACAGCCATCGTCCACTTGCGGCACCCCCGTCGGACAACAAAATCCACATAGATCTCGGCGGCATCACCGTCAACAACATTTCGACTCCGGCAGGCAGGATTGCTGCTTGCTCCTTGCAGCACCCGCGTAGGCCATGGTAACACCGCCACTGACCAACTTTTATCACCCACTGACTGATGGTAGCACCGCCACTAACCGATGGTAGCACCTCTGCCATAGATGGTATGCTGCTGCTAACCGATGTAGCACTTATGCCCTTCCTTGGTAGCACTAACGATCTTCCTTGATAGCATCGCCTCCCACATATGATAGGATGCTGCCCTTCCTTGTCAGCACCAACGCCCGTCGATGGCGGCACGTGGGGTCGCTGGATCTGGTGAATGCTAGGCTCCGGCGATCCCGGTCCGGTGAAGTCGGTGTATTTTTCAACACTTCATATTGTTTTTAAAATGTTACGAACTCGCACATGTTTTGGTACAAAATACGAGCGAGATGCTTCGATGATTCTGGGTTCCTGATACAAATGTTGCTTCAACATTGCAAATGTCTTTGTGAGAAGCTGCAAACGTTCCGCTCTCATGCTACATTCATGTGTTTACTTTCTTTTCGAGTTTTTGCTGCGAGAGATGTAGATTTGCTACAATTAGTAGAGGTTTGATGCATACACGCATAATTTTTTTGTGCCTTGGTGTTTTCAAAAGATTTTCTTGTTTTTTACTCCCTCCGTTCCAAATTAAATGACTTTCATTTGTGTACATGTGGATGTATCTATACTTGTAACATGTCTAGATACATCCACATGTGGACAAATGAAAGTCATTTAATTTGGAACGGAGTGAGTACATTTTTTACCCATCGTGTAATAAAATATTATAACGTTGCTAGGATAGCACACAATTTTTGCTAATGCGGAATGAGAGTATGATACAATGATCGGATGGACTGACGTTTTATTGAGATCGAAGACGTGGGTAGTTGTGCGATTTTTGCTCCATTTCTGCCTGGAGAAATGGGAGAGAAGGTGAGGGCGATGACAGAAGGGTCCCACCAATAATACACTGCACGAGTCGGGGGGTTTTTTTTTAGCCTCCTGCACGAGTCAGGTATGTCGATAATTCAGTCTACTGGGCCGACTATTGGAGCCAACCCATCTACGGGCCAGTTAAACATCCCATTATCTACTCGGCCGACTATTGGAGCCAACCCATCTACGAGTCAGGTATGTTGGCCCAACTCTAGTTCACCAGGCCGCTGCTGGCCAGTGACAACCACCACAGCACGGCTCGCACGATGCTCCGCCGCCGCCTGGGGCCGTGGCCGGCGTTAAGTCGGCGGCTGTCGCGCCTGGCGCCGCCCGCGCCAGCGGAGGTGTTGCGCGTGAACAGCAACAACGTGGCCCGCCTAGGCGTGCCCAAGCCCGGGCCGAAGCCGCGGCAGCTGCTCTCCCTGCCGCCGTTCCCCGCCGGGCCCGACCCGCTCCCCGGGCGGAAGGTTGCGCCGCGGCGCGTGACGGCGGTGAGCTGGGTGAAGCACTTCTTCGACGACGTGCCGCAGGAGGTCGTGCAGGCGCACTTCAACAAGAGGCAGGTACTGTGCGTACGGATGCCCCGCCTCCTTCCCCTGTACCGACCATTTTAAATGTTTGCATTGTTTTGTTCAACAATTCGCCATGTTGAAAACTTTCTTGCTTATCAGCTACTCTTAGTTCAGTACCAGTTTACGCTACATTTAAGCTCAGTTTTCTATCTGAGATGAAACTAGCTGCTGTATGTTGATCAGGTTTTCTCTGAGTGCTCAGATCAGGAGGTCTCGTCGGAGTGCATACGGAACCAGAAACATCGTTTGAAAAGGGTATACAATGAACACTCTATTCTGTTTTTTTTATACATTATTTTAGGAAATGTTATCGTACTATGTGAATGAAGTAACTATGCTCAGCAGTTTGTTGCAGATCAAGCATCATGAAGTGATGGAGCCTGGCATGAGAATCCATCTTCCTGTGTCTGTGGCTGAGGCTGAGATAAAGAAGCGGTATGAGACCATTCCCACCGCGACATTGCATCCAAATAGAGATGAGATCGAGTACCTTAAAAGGCTTGTCATCTACAAGGTGATATTTTATTGTATGTTGTTTTCTCTGATTGGTTCCTTTCATAATTACTGCCGTAACAAAAGCTTTTTGTGGACAATTGTGTAAGCCTCGGATCCTATGTCCAACAGTGCGGTAAACTAACTTGCACCCACAGGATGGTGAATTGGTGATATGTGTAAATCAAGTGTCTATATGCATGTCTATTGCTTTCATGATACCGTAGACGTGTCATTCACATATTGCTTATTGATCTTGTCTATTGATGAAATGTGTAACATTGTCATCATTTCAGTGTTTCATCCAGAGTTTGGTGATTTAATTTTTCCTGATTCACATTCATCGTATTATGCTAAATTTATTAAATTGTAGGACTCGGCCATACTTGTGCTTAACAAACCCTCAAAAGTGCCCATGAAGGGGAATTTGCCAGTACATAACAGTATGGATGTGCTTGCAGCTGCAGCATTGTCATATGGAAATAAAGAGGGTCCGAAATTGGTAAGATTGTTTCTCTTTATTTTGGGATGCCATGTGTAATATCAAGCTCTATCTGATAATTTTCTTACTATGGTTTGTGAGTGCAGGTCCATCGACTGGACAGAGATACTAGTGGTTTGGTATTGATGGGGAGAACAAGAGAAAGCTTTACCCGGTTGCACTGGCTCTTTACTAGCATCAAATTAGCAAAAACAGCTTCGCAGGTTAACATAAATTCTATATTTTTTTTTCTACTTGGCAAGTGTGGTTCCATCTAAGTGATTTCAGTTGGCGTGCCTTTTTGTAACAATAGCCTGCTGATGTCTCATATTATTGATGCATCTTGTAGACATGGAACACCGCATGTGAATCATACTTGCAGAGGTACTGGGCATTAGTAATCGGGGCCCCTAAAGAGAGAGAAGGGGTTATATCTGCTCCTCTCACAAAGGTATTTTCTCATGTATTTTATCAAGGAAGATCGTTGTGTCGCCTAGATGTAGTGATCTTCAGCACTCCCATTAACCATCACAGTTGGTGCATCCTTGACTCCTTACTGAAACAAGTTGGTTCGTAGATAAGGTTCTAGTCATATGTAGTAACTGTCTGTT
Organism: Poa pratensis; assembly: GCA_947311845.1. Taxonomy (NCBI): domain Eukaryota; kingdom Viridiplantae; phylum Streptophyta; class Magnoliopsida; order Poales; family Poaceae; genus Poa; species Poa pratensis. The sequence continues at coordinate 18,353,048 of CAMZMU010000082.1, forward strand.
TGGTTCATAGCAAGCTTTATGACATTTCCTAATTCTCTCTCTAAACTAGGTGCTTCTTGATGATGGGAAAGCTGAGAGGGTCATTCTGGCACATCCCTCTGGCATAGATGGTTCCCAAGAGGCTGTAACACAGTATCGGGTGATGGGTCCAACCATCAACGGCTGCTCCTGGATTGAGTTGCGCCCATTGACAGGCCGGAAGCATCAGGTATTCGCACAGTACCCTCAGATATCTTGCAAATGTAACAGACTTTTTCAACTGGAATCATGAATCTTACTATTCTAACCCCTCTGCAGCTCCGAGTCCACTGTGCAGAAGCCTTAGGCACTCCCATCGTCGGAGACTACAAATACGGGTGGTTTGTGCACCAAAGGTGGAAGCAGAATCCTCAACCAGACTTTGAGCCCTTCACCGGGGAACCATACAAGCTGAGGCGGCCTGAAGGCTTGGAGATTCAGAAGGGCAGTGTTCTCTCTAAAGTCCCTTTGCTGCACCTGCATTGCCGGGAGATGGTGGTCCCTAACATCGCAAAGTTCCTGAGTAACAGCGGAGAGTGGCATGATCATGGCACTCCATGGTCCAAGGAAAAGCCCAATCTCCTAAGGTTCGTCGCGCCGATGCCTCCGCACATGAAAATTAGCTGGAATATTATGTCTTCCTACCTGGTGTGATAATTTACCTTTGTGTAAGGGATCTTTCTGGATGTCACTTCTCTAAGCTGAATTTGAGGGATATGAGATGCCTCTAAGATCATGTCAGCGACACCTGGAATGGCATATCCTGAAAAGAATTAGGGGAGTTCCATGTAGTAGCGTTGTTTAGTTTTCCTTTGGGATTGTGAGGTCGTAGATTTGTAGCAGCTAGCACTTCAGAATCAGTGAACAATTGATACCAAAGTTGTAACTTATAGGAGGTTATAAATCAAATTTTGTATGATCTTACCAAGACTCTTGCATAGCTCCATTACATCTACTTATGATTTTGTTTCCAAGCATAACATCATCACTGTACTACACTGTAGCATCTAATAACAACCACGCTGCAGTACTAGTGTTGCACTGATCAGGATCAGTAGTTCCAGAAGATCTGGTTTCTCCTGTGCTGCTTCCTCAGGTAGACGCCGAGCAAGCTGTAGTAGGTCCACCGCCGCTTCCCGCCAGGGGCCTCTAGCAGCGCCTCGGAGGTGGCGTGGAAGCCGCCCTTGCCGAACGCCTCGAACACGATGCCGTCAGTGGCCATGACGGGCTCGCCGGCGCCGTCGAGCCGGCGAAACGCGAAGGAGAGGTTGCGCCCTAGGCGGCGCTCCATGTAGGCGTCGACGAAGCAGCCGTGCGTGACGAGGTCCGGCGCGATGCCGTCGCGGCGCATGTGGTCGGCGGTGAGATGGAGGTCCCAGAACATGCACATCTTGGAGAATGCGGCGCGCGTATGTTGAAGGTGGTGAGGTCGGGCCGGAACCCTGCGGCGGCCATTTCGAGGAAGGCGCGCTGCAGCGACTTCATCTTGAAGTTGGCCGCGAAGGAGAGGAGGTAGAGGTTCCAGAGCAGGTTGCCGGCGTTGCGGCGTCCGAGGCCGAGGCCGCGCACGAACTCGCCGAGGCTGTAGTACTTGCGGTGGGCGATGTACGCCGACGCGACGTCGCGGATGGCGTCGACGGAGATGAGGAGGCCCGTCCTCCTGAGGCGGCCGACCGCCGCCTCCATCTGCCGGATGGTGCCGGAAGCCGCGTAGTGGCGCACGAAGGCGTTGCCGGTGGCGGAGTCGACGTGGAGGCCGGCGCGGGACATCTCCTTGAGGGCTTCCTCCATGAGGGCGAGCTCGCCGGCGGCGCCCAGGCAGGAGACGGCGAGCGGGTAGAGGTCCCGCGCCTGGTCCGGGTCCTGCGCGGAGAGCTCTCGCACGGCGAGGAGCACCTCGTCGAAGCGGCCGAGGCGCGCGTACGCCGGGAGGAGGCGGGGCGCCGCGGCGGCGAGGCATGGCGCGGCGGAGCTGAGCAGGAGCTGCGCCCAGATGGACTGCGCCCGCGTGAAGTCGCCGGCCTCCGCGCGCGCGACCATGAGGGCCGCGGCGTCGGCATCTGGAGAGGCGATTCTTGGACGGGGCGCGGCGCGCCGCGACGCTGGCGTCTGCGCACACGTGCCGAAGAAACGCGGCCGAGGTCAGTTTCAAGAAGAGACGGAGCTCACTGCAGGAGGAAGGGAGGAGGCGGACCTGGCGAGACGAGGAGGACGGGAGGGCGAGCCGCGCGTGGTGCTCCGGGAGGATGAGGAGCCGAGTGGCGGGCGGAGGAGGACGAAGGGTGGAAGGCAGCGGCGGCCGTGGAGGGAGGAGGGTGCCCATCTCACCTCATCGTTTCACGGAGACATTGCTTAGTTTTTACAGGATAGCCCCTGATTGCCGACCCAGAAGCATTTGAAAAGAAGATTCAGCGAGGGATATTTATGACCTGAGAATTTGACATGAATTTTGTCAGAATTTCACACAAGACGGTACGTACCAGAAGAAAATCTCGCGTTCCAAACAAACCACTGAGACTGCAAACCAGCACCAACAATTCATTTCTCAGGTATCTCTGAGCACTAGTGTTCAGGAGACAGAGTTCACCACATATCTGATGGCAGTTTTAGCAACATTGTTGCCCAGACATGTTCACAGCTTCTATTTCCCTCACCAGATTTGCACCTGACATAACAAACCACATGATTTTGCACAACAATATCTGAACATCCAACCAAACAACACAGCATAATAGACTGGTCCGAGCATACCCCAAGACAGTCCTCAGGGGAGAACATAACAGCATTACATTAATCAATCACAGATCCACAGCAAAATACATCGGTTACTCTATTAAGGAGGGCTACTCGACGGAATTAGACAAGAAAATGGTCAATAGTATAGTAACGACAAGACGACAAAATAAAAAACACAATCCCTCAAGCAGAAGAAAAGCTCTCACGCAAATAGTACAGGAAAATAGAAAATAGGAACCGAAAAGGAGAGGAAGGCCAGGCGCTTGCATCAAACAAGCTCAACACTACAAATGCCTTCCTCTGATAACCCTATATACTAGTTGTAGTACATAAGCTGCTGTGCCGACGACTGGTTCGGGTAGCCGTCGTAGAGGGCCTGGGAACCAGCAGCAAGAAGCCCTGCAGATACCTGACCAGCGAGACCGTGCTGGCCAGCAAGCTGCCCAGCCGCAGCCTGGCTCAAGGCAAGCTGCCTCTGATAAGCCAGAAGCTCAGCTGCTGTGAAGCCTTGTGGCACACCAGCCATCCCTACTGGCTGATAAGAAGCCACCGGAGGTGGCAGCGGCTTAGAAGATGTCCCAGGCGGAGTTGGTTTATTGCCCCATGAGCACTACAGGATAACATGGGAAAAAATAATGAACAATTGTGCAATAAAGAATAAACAGAGATAACAAAAGGAAAAATAAATATATGCTTTGGAAGCCACCTTTAGGGGCTTGCCACGAACAACCAATCCATTAGCCATCTGAATAGCTAATGCTGCTTCACCGTGGGTACTATATCTTATAAATCCAAACCCTTTTTCCTGTTGAACACGAACTTCCTCGATAGCCCCAACCCCTAAGTTGTAGAATTGACGGTGAAGCTCATCCCGATTAACCTGACCAGTTAACAAAAACATGTATTATAAAATTTCTGCTGACAGGAAAAATCGCAGCGAAATCTTCCTCAGATAATGACAGGAGGAAATTGTGCTAGCAGAAACTTGGCTTTACCTCGTGTCCAAGGTTGCCAACATATACAGTAGTGAAATCAGGATTGTTCTCTGGATTCTCTTTACTTCCTGCATCCTGGTTCGCCTCCATTGCTGCAGAACAAAAGACAAAGCTAAAATGAGCACCCACTCATTATAACTGAAAACATATGCACGTAATTCCTGTCATGACATTTTTTAGCTGAACGAGAAATATGAAAACAAATCTACTATGAAAGGAAAAATAATATTGTCACTATTAGACACCTAACCTGCATTAGTGGAACTACCATTTGTTAGTACAACTGCATTATGATTATCTGCTTCCTGTTTCTCTTCTGCATTAGTCTTTGTTGCCCAGTTGCACCTTATTTGTCTGCTGCCAAGCCATTTACCTGTTGCAATACATTAGATTACAAGACTCAGAAAGTCGCGACATTAAAATACCAGCAGAAAATATGAAGAAAAATGTAATCAATTGCAAGCTCCAGCCCTGGCATACCAGTCATTTCAGTTATGGCAGTTTCAGCTTCCTGCACCAAGAAACAACATAGTATTCAGTGACAATACAGATACAACACTACAGTCTAACTTGTAACTTTATGCCCAAAACGAAAGTTTGACTTGTAACTGTAAACACGGGACTGATCAAAATAGAGTTATTTATGAAATAAAAGTTATTTAGATCTAATGAGTTTACTAAAGGAAACTTCAGTTGGTCATCAAATGTCTTAGATCTAATGAGTTTACTAAAGGAAACTTCAGTTGGTCATCAAATGTCATGTGATGTTATACTAAATGCAAAATTGAAACCGCAGTTTGAATTTTGAGTATGGGTGATGCAAGGAGCATGACAAATTCCAATACAACAGAAAAAATTTGCATAATAGGAAAATAAATCAAACAAAATAATCGTTCACCAATCATGAGAACCAAATAAGCAATATAGTTCAAACTAATAATACTTGGTAGTTGGCACCACAAGACGAGAAGAATTAACCGACTTAAAGTGCAACAACAGTAGAACTCCAGGAATGTAAAATCTATCAGTATCAAATAGCTCAAACACCAGAATATTAGGTAGACTCGTTCGATCAAAATGGTAAAACTACTGCTAAATGCAAAGTGAAATGGCGTGAGTTGTTCATGCCTGTTGATTGCGGAAGGAGACAAAGCCATAACCTCTGGAGCGTCCAGTTTTATTGTCCCACATGACTCGAGCATCACTGATCATAAATGACACAAATTAACAACTGAAACGCTACAGAAAAACAGAAGTAGAAGCAAAGGGGGGAATAATTTCCAAAATGTGCCATGCTAGATTATCATATTTATATAGCGTACCAAAGAGATACACTTGATACAGATAGAACAAATACCATTGCTTGAATAGCAAGTCAGAATTTTAAAGCACAGGCTGTACATAAAAACTTAAGAAACGTGTTAACATAAGGAGCTAAAGACTTACGAACAAGAAGGATATGTTGAGAAACAGGCATAAAGAGTTGCATCATTCACTTCAGAACTTAAATCACCAACAAAAATATGGAAATGCCCTGGAACAATTCAATGGGCATTGTTAATTAAACAAGGGTTAAATTATTAAATGACGATGACACGATAAGTGTTTGAAAATAACATCTCACCAGACGTATCCTCCCTTTGTGTACTTGCATATGCCCAGTTCACCTTGATTGCTTGACCGTATCTGAGTGAAATGTTTCACGGTGAACAACATTAGCAGCAAATTCGGGACTCTGAACCCCGTGTTGCTGAAATTAGTTAAACATTGTGCTTACATGTGACGCCCATGAAGGGTCATGATTGAAATAGCTGCTGACCTCCGATCATAGTAGTCAACAAACCCAAAGGAAGACTGTCAAAGGACAAGAGATAATTCTTGTAAATTAAAAAAAAAAGATAATTCTTGTCAAACAGATGAAAATTAACAGATAACAGTAGGCTTTTGCCGATTTAGCAACATGATCAGTAGCATACTAAAAAGTGCCATTATATTTTGAGAACACAAAAAAGGCATTGTCTCAATGCATTGTTACTGAAGTAATTATATGTAGAAGCCTAAGATCAAGGGCTGGAAAAAATTCACTCATACACAAACAACAAAGAGAAATTCCAATTAGCATGTTCTCAGCGAGTAGGACACATGGCAGACACGGGCTAAATAACATTAAGAATTTGGAATATTAAGACATCGGTATTCTCTAACTTTTCTCAAACCTATGGCTCAGCAAAAGGGGTGCATGGACATGAGCCATCAAGGTAATTGACAGGTGAAACCCCTTTAAAACAAATCATTTCTCATGTGCATTGTAGTATTCTTCCATATGGTGTAAAAATGCACCTTTTCTTTCCTGATGAGCTTGCATCTTTCCACTGGACCAGTACTTTGGAAAACTTCAATCAGAAGGCTCTCAGAGACGTTAGGGTGTACGTTTCCCACATACCTAGTTGTCATAACATCGTGAATCAAATCAGATTCCAAAAACATTATCCAGTAAAAATAAGATAGATATCAGACGAGTATATTCAGATGATGTAAAAATAACTACAGGATAGAAAATTTAGCACCAGATTCAACGATAAACTATGCATGATCAAAAATTACAGACATTTGTTATGATCTGGGCTTCCACATTGATTTTAACGTTAATTTTTTTTTAACATTAAACATTGTTACACTGTGCAATTCCACATTTTATACATAACTAAAAGAAAAAGGGAAAGCTAAGCTATAAATCACATATGGGGGCAAAAACAGAAAAGAACACCGAAAGCACTCACACACTGCGACATGTGGATGGATCAAACCCAGGTGGGAGATTGCCATTTGAAACAGGCTCCATCTGCAAAATTTAAAATGTAAAAAAATAAAAATAAAGATACACGCCAATGCCAAAACAGGTTGAGGAGCAAAGCAAAATAAATAGCATATAGATGATGATACAATTTTAATTAAATGTGATGGGAATTAAAATCCAGTTCTCTAAAGTTATATATTTATGCCATTATAAATAAGACTGAATACTGCGCTCCACCCAAGCATCTCTCTTTCCCGCCCTGTGTTTCTCTTCGTCTGCTAGACCGATATGCTATGCACATGCAACACTGTTCTCGCATTGATTTGTGAGCAACGCTCAATGAATCATGAATAGGCAAATGCAATTAACAAACTTTATACAAATGGAGACAGCAGTGGCACTTGCTCTGAGGAGCACAGACACCGAAAGCAATTTAATTAAAAACATAGTGTTCGTTGTGCTGCAAGAATGAACAGTCAGCCAAGGGAGCGAGGGAGGCAACCTAGGAAGTGTCCAAACTCAAAGCAAACAAGAAATTTTCCAGCTTCATACCAAGATCGACATGCATCAAGGCTTATCCTATGTGCATACAAACAATACTGGATGTGAAACGTCATAAGGAGGCGAGGAGCACAACCAAACAAAAACTAGTAAATGCAACGGAACACTCTAAAGATTGTCTTTTTTGTCCAATTACATATTTACATCGAATCACTCCCTCTACCAAAGCCATTTTGCTTCGAATCCCAATAACAATGGAGCAATGTTCCAACAAACTGGAACACAACAGGACATGTGCTACCATGCAAATGCAACAGCAGATGGCAATAGTAGGTGCTCAATTCCACGGAAGAAACTTCAGTCATCGAGCAAAACTCGCTAACGAACAAGATGCACCTAACCTAACAACTTCAGGGGAAAAAGGGGATGCACCAAGCAAGCAACAATCTTCCGCGCTCACAACCAGATCGGCGTGCATTGCTGCACCGGGATGCACGAGCAAACAAATAGATCAGGAGGCGAGGAAACAGAGGGCGACCTGAGTCATGGTCGCCGCCGCGGCGGCGGCGAGGACGCCGGACTGATACTGCTGCTGCTGCAGAGCCTGCTGCATCAGGAGCGCCTGCTGCTGCTGTTGCTGCTGCTGCCGGAGCCTCTGCTGCTGCTGTTGCTGCTGGCTCCCGCCGGCGCCATTCATCTCCTCCGACTCCGACCGGATCGAAACTCCGGGCGACCGAGAGGGCCCGCTCGAACCAATCGATGGATCGGCGGATTGGATCCAACAGATCGAAAGATTTGGTGGCGAATTTCTCGAGAGGGATCGAGCAGGGCAACGGAAGAAGAGGAGGTGAGATTTTTCCTCGTACTTTCTCTCTCTCTCCTCTTTTTTCTCCCTCTGTTTTCTCCTCGTCGGGCTTCAATGGAGATTAGGAGGGGGGAGGGTTAGTTTGGGGATTTTACCCATCCAGAGCAGATGACGTGGAGCTCTATGTGTGGCTCCCCATTCCCATGGCTCAGTGCCAGGTGGGCCCGGTGTTCCTGCACCAACTGTTTGGCAGGATTTGTAGCGGTTTCAAATTCAAACAAGGACGTGATAGTTGTTGCTGTCTCAGTTTCGATCAAATATCGTATGCATAATATGGACCATCAGGTCATGCGTTGAGATTTGTATGCTTTCGCTCGCTAGGTTTAACCGTGTTGTTTCTGCTAGGTTGGTTAAGTGGCGGCGGCTTGGGAAACCCATTCATTTGTACTCCCTCCGATCCGTTATAAATGTCGTGAGTTGTATGGCTGATTTGTATTGGGCTAGTTGTTTCTCCGTGACACTTAAAAGGGATCGGAGGGAGTCTTAAACATCTATCTTGTGAGTCCATATGTTGTACCTAGTTCTTAAAGATTTAGAAAAAACATCGTATTATAAGAAATGTTAGTCCATTTAAAAGCCTGTTACTGATACGTATTAGTTTTCTAGAGTTATCTTGTGAAACCTACATTTAAAAGCCTATGAAACATGCCAACGGTCAAGATCACATTATAAGAAATGTTAGTGCATTGTGACAATGGATCTAAGCATTTACAAGCATGTTAGACCTTACTTGGAAAAGTTCTTATTTATAGGACTGCATAAACAACTATTTATACTATTTCACTAATGCACTCGTTTACTGTGTGTACTTTGGACGAGCCTTGAAGTGGGAAACCCACTCATATGCATTGGCATGTCTTACATGAGCCTATAACTCAATATTTTTAATACAGTTTAGATGATTTTTAATACATATAAGAGATTGTAAAGTTAAACATATACTATAGAGACATAAAGGAAACTATAACCAATGAAAGTGCATCTAAAACACCTTAATGGGTTTTGGAAGCATATTTACTGTGTTTCGGGTTTTAGTCTCACACTATTTGGTAAAACTCAATGGAGACCCCCAACAATGAGAAAAGTGATGACATATATATCTCTCAAGGCTAGATTTGCTAATTTATTTTGAGTCATAGGTATGGCGTACTATCAGTAGGGGTACTTGACAAGATCGAGGAACCAAATCTTTCAAATATCTCAAAGTTATTCCTCGAGAATCTCTCTTATCTACCAAAATCAGAAAACCTAGAACTACCAGACCAATAGGTTGGCACCTTTGAACCATGTGAGAAGAGAGCTAGCAAAGAAAACCTAAGTATGTTTCTAGAACTACCAAGCTTGGTTTTCTAAACCATCGGACTCAACCTACAAGTCATAAGTGTATTGTTTAGTACCTCTAAATGCATGATGTTCAGTACCTTTGCGTTTGTAGTTTTTCTCAATGATTTGAGTTCCAATATATGTTAGGAACTACCGAGTGGTGCTTTTTCAGTACCTCTGAATTGAGACTTATCAGTTTCTATCATGTTCATGTTCATATGGTGTTATGATACATTCAATATGAAAGAGCATATTTTGCTCTTGCTCATGTTTTGGTGATGTTGACAATACAACATGTGCCCCTAACTTGTTGGTTAAGTGTGAACATGTTTTTACAAACATCTCCGTTGAATTCGCATCGAGAAAAGGAAGAAAAGGAGTTGTTTCTGTCAGGAAGCGGTAGTACCGCCCCTCCGGGCGGTATTACCGCTGGCCTCCCTGTGCCAAAGGCCAGGCGGCAGTACCGCCCAAACGGGCATCGGGAGGTAGTACCGCTGGCGTGGAAGGCGTCGGCGTTGGTCAGCGCGAGGTTTGACCAAGACGACGGCAGTACCGCTTGCAGTACCGCCGAAAGGGGGTTCGGGCGCCCTTGTGCGGCACTACCAGCGGCACTACGGGCTGTAGTACCGCCCGTGATGGACTGAGGCGCAGTCAACGCCTGCTTTGACCGCGGCGCAGAAGGCGCCAGCGGTAGTACCGCCCGGCGCAGCGGTACTACCGCTGGCTCAGGCTGGAGGCTCCAACGGCCAGTTTTTGGGAGGGCTATTTAATGCCCTCCACCTACCTCCAACCTTCTAGCTCGCCCAAAATTGACTCCCCTCCATTATTGCAAGCTCAAAGCTCATAGATCTCCCAATCCCTCCGACCAAACTTGCTCATACTTGGAGGAGTGAAGGAGGAGGCCCGGATCTACATCTTCACCAAAGCGTTCTTCATTTCCCCCTCATTCACTTGAGGGATTCGAGCCTAGGGTTTCCACTAGGAAAACCTAGGCATCTTGTTGTACTTACTTGCTTGTTACTTTTGTGTAGCATGTGTTGTGGTGCTTGGGAGCCCCCAATCCTTTTGTGGGTTGAGCCTCAAGTTTGTTGTAAGGGCTCCGGATTCCGCCTTGAAGGATTCCGATAGTGGAAGGTGAACCGAGCTTTTTGGCAAGGTTCATCGGAGAATAGGGTGAGGCCATTTGTGGCGTTTGAGTTTGAAACTCACACCCCTCCAACGAGACGTACTCCCTAAAAAGGAGGAACTCGGGAATACATCCTTGTCTCCTTGTGCTTCCCGTTCAGTTACTCCTTTCTCGCTAGTTCTTACTTGTATCGTGCTTAGTCTAGTGTTAACTTGTCATATAGGTAAATTCACCGTAGTTGCATATCTAGAGAATTTACCTTTGTGTCAAGCCTAAATTCGAAAAAGAGGTAAAAATTGAGTAGCACCTATTCACCCCCCCCCTCCCCTCTAGGTGGCCATACCGATCCTTTCACACTACCTTTAAGTGGACCTTCTCTAGAACTATGATAGGTTGTATTTTTGCCTTGGACATAATGTTGTCGTTTTGATCCAAAACCTTTAAGCGTGAAGACTCTGAAAGTGCATGAAGCCCCCACGTGTAGTTTTGTTAGATAGTGACAAACCATATGGATTAATGATTGCATTGATTTATTATATGAAGAAATACCATAGAAAATGCATGTAGACCATTTGATAGATTCAAGGACGAATGTCATGGGATAAAGATATGCGCTGAGCATTAGTAGTGAATGGCAAGGGAAGCTTAAATAGGTCCATCGAAACAAGTCGTTTGTGTCAGTTTTCGTGCATCCAGAATCAGTTCAAAATTCTGGACCAAATTTCGGACGGTTCGGATTATTCCGAACTAGTTCCGACTAGATTCCGGCCAAATACCCGAAGGTGCTGAACTAAAACCGAAATAACTACAGAACCCCCCAGAAAATTCCGACCCATTCAGAATTTAGTCATAATTTCGGATAGTACTAATGGAGAGTTTTCAACGGAGCTATCTTCTTTCTCTCTTTTGGATGGGATATAGAATATGTAGGAACGCCTTTTTGAAAGGATCGTATGGCCACCTAGAGGGGGGGGGTGAATAGGTGCTACTCCAATTTTTAACTCTTTTTCGATTAAGGCTTGACTAAAAGGTAAATTCTCTAGATATGCAACTATGGTGAATTTACCTATATGACAAGTTAAGTCTAAACAAGATAAGATACAAGTAGTAAATAACTAGAAAGGAATAACCGATATGAAAGCACGCGGAGACAAGGATGTATTCCCGAGTTCCTCCTTTTTAGGGGAGTACGTCTCGTTGGAGGGGTGTGAGTTTCAAACTCAAGATGCCACAAATGGCCTCACCCTATTCTCCGATGAACCTCGCACAAAAGCTCGGTCCACCTTTCTTTATCGGAATCCTTCAAGGCGGAATCCGGAGCCCTTACAACAACTTGAGGCTCAACCCACAAAAGGATTGGGGGCTCTCAATCACCACAACACCTGCTACACAAAAGTAACAAGCAAGTGAGAACAACAAGATGCCTAGGTTTTCCTAGTGGAAACCCTAGGCTCAAATCCCTCAAGTGAATGAAGGGGAAATGAAGAACGCTTTGGTGAAGTAGTAGATCCGGGCCTTCTCCTTCAATCCTCCAAAGATCAACGAGTTTGGGTGGAGGGATTGGGAGATCTAGTGATTCTTGAGCTTGCAACAATGGTGTACTTCAGATCTGGGCGAGCTAAGAGCTGGAGGTAGGTGGAGGGGTATTTATACCCCTCCAGAAAACTAGCCGTTTTTCTGTCCACTAAGTCCGGAGTCTCCGGACCTGGAGACCGGAAACTCCGGCCTGGGCCGGAAACTCCGGCCCCACTCCGGACCAGATACCGCAGCAGCCGTCGCGATGCTCTTCTTCTCTGCAGGCCGGAAACTCCGGACTGGGAGGCCGGAAACTCCGGACAGGCCGGAATCTCCGGGCCTACTCCGGGGCAACTCCGGACCCTATACCGCACGCGCCGTCCAGGGAAAGTCTTCGATTCAAACCACTGGTCGGGGGCGGAGTCTCCGGACCGCGGGACCGGAAACTCCGGCCGGTGCGGAAACTCCGGTGTTACTCCGGGGTAACTCCGCACCACATCCCGCAGCTGCCGCCCAGTGGAGCTTTTGCTCCAGAAAATGACTTGGCCGGAGACTCCGGCCACAGAGACCGGAGACTCCGGACTGGACAGGCAAATGCAAGCTTCTTTTTCTTGTCAAGTGTTTCGATGCAAAGTGTAATTGTATCATTTCATTCCTGCACCACTTAACATCATATTAAATAATTCCTAGTGTTGTTGCCTAACACACAAAACATAGGGGACATAAAATATGTCCTTTCAATCTCCCCCTTTTTGGTGTTAGATGACAACACTCGGATTTGCAATAAAGCACACAACAATTATCGACATATACCACAATGGATTTGAGAGGCTCCCCCTACATGTGTGCATACAAGTAGTTTGCATTTGAATACAAATGCTCAACATGTAGAGGAGAGACAACTCACAAGAAATATATGGAACAATATAAATTACACCAACATGAGACAAATCATGATATAGGGTTGAGGTGAAAAAGGAACCATACCTTGTGCATAACTATGACATAGAGACCAATGCACAATAATAGACCATAAATAATATCATCTCAACCATAGGAATTATGAAATCCATAGTCTCATACCACACAGAGTACCACAAATAGGAACATAGTCTCACAACATGAAACCAAAGCAAATAGGTTCAAATGACATAAGATAAATGGACACAAGCGCAAATAAATGATAAACGCACGTGCTTGTGTCCGACCCATGCAAATCCCACGGTGAGAGAGCCTAATAGAACTACTTCTCCCCCTTTGGCATCGAAACACCAAAAAGGGAGAAGAGCGATGCTAACGGAACCCAAGGCGATCACTCGTCGACTTCATCACTGTCAGCATCACTGTCCTCATCATCACCACTCCCATCATCATCTTCAGCATCACTTGCTTCAACACTATCTTCTTCCTCATCACTTTCTTCTTCATAGCGCATAGGAGCCTTGCCGGTGTTGCGAGAAGAGGAGGGCATGGAGGACACCTCGGCATAATCAGACCAATGAAATGTATCCTCATTCCACTTGTCAAGAGAGATAGTTGAATCGGATGGCGGAGTTTCGGGATCACCCTCATTGCGAGGAGGAGTGGTACCACCATTGCTGATCTTGCGCATTTCCTTCATCATCTTGGCTTGGTTGGACAAGATCTCTTGTTAGTGACATAAGTTTGATGATTTTCCTTGTGCAACCCAACACCCATACACATCATGGCCCTTTGCCACCAAGAAACTTTCTTCAACTCCTCGTTGACTCTTTGTTTGCCACCTTGATCCCAAGAGGGTGGAGTGGCATTTTTCCTTCTTGCCCTAGGAGCTTCTTGCTCCTCTATCTCTTCATAAGAGGCTGGAGTAAGGTGATGGCGGAGTACTTGAAGGGTGCCATATGTGTGTTTCTTGAAATGAGATTGATTGAGGTTGGGAATCTTCTTGAGAATGAGCTTCATGACATAGGGAGCATACATAGGATTCTTCCTCTCGTGAATAGCAATGTTGATCTCACACTTGATAAAATCCATGACATCAATCTCAAACCCTTGACAATTCGGACCTGCAAGGTATGTCTTGTGGCAATGGTACATGAGGTTGACAAGAGCTCCACGGATAGCATCCGTATTCCCGGCTTGAGGTGCAATGCTCCAACGAAACATGCGAATCAAGATGTTGTAGATGGGCTTGAGTCCTTTGGTGGTAGCAAGGGCACCCCCTCTAGCAGCAAGAGGGGCAAGGATCTTCTTATCATAGGCCACGCCTTCAACATGCATCCGGTGACCAACGGGTTCATTCACACCTTTGAACACATACCCCAAGGCTTCTCCAAATTCTGAGTAGTGTGCACTAACTTTGAGAGGCCCCGTCATCCATGTCATTTTGGTGTCCTCCTCATCTCCAAGCACAAGAGTGGCAAAGAACTGTTGGACCATGTCAATATCATAGTCTTGTTGGGTGGTGATAAGGGGCTCAAGACCAATCTTCCTAGCAACCCATAATGCATCCGCAAAGTATGTCTTCTTGGCCAACACGTCAAAGTTCAGCGGTTTTTGAGGACACACAAGAGCTTTTGGGTCCAAATTGGCATATATTTCCTTCATAATGAGCTCTTGCTCCTTTCTCCAAAAGTGACCATCGGTGGAGTTGTTTGGCATGTCATAGAAATTCTGCGCCCTCATTGTCCGAAATTCTTCCTTGTTCAACCCCTTCAAAGTGGTCAAGTTGTCAAACTTGGCCTTCTTGGCCCTTTCTTCTCGAAGGAAGGCAGCCTCTTGCCTAGCCCTTCTAGCATCAGCAGCCTGTTTCTGCTTAAGAGCACCACTCTGCACATGCTTGTCTTGTTCTTCATCATAGATCAAATAGTCTCGACCTTGGAGCTTGTTCTTCTTTGACTTCTTAATAGTCGAGGATGAGGATGAAGGACCGGGATACTTCTTGCTAGCTGTGAAACAGGATTAGAAAGGTAGCATTGAGGTAGGCATACATGTCCATGGAATTTCAACGAAAGAAAAAAATAGAGGAATTTCTTCTCAGGTTTGATCTAGACCGGAGTTTCCGGTCTCAGGGGGCGGAGATTCCGGCCATACCGGAGTCTCCGGCCAGGAAGGCCGGAGTTTCCGGCCCTGAGGCCAAAACTCGAACCTAGGTCAAAATTTGAGGGGAAAATCACACTAGCAATTTTCTAGATAGTGCATTGCCATCCTAAAGGTTCTACACCACGAGATTCTACAAGAACTACTCTCAAAACCAAATCTAGGATGAAACCCTAGAGGAAAGAGAGAGTGGTACCCGTTTCCTTCATGGTGAGATCCAAACGGAGAGGAGGAAGATCCCCAACGCTTGGGAGGTGGAGGAGCCGGTGGCACGGCGGATTCCGGCGGCGGGGAGCGGCCGGAGACGGTCTTGGAGCAGTGGCGGCGACTGGGGAGAGGTTGGGGAGCAGGGGTGTGTGGAGAGTTATGAGAAAACTCCCCACCCCGATCCCCTTTTAGAATCCCAGGAAAAACGCCGCGTCCGGAGTCTCCGGCCTAAAGCACCGGAGTTTCCGGTTGACCGGAGTTTCCGGGCTTTAGGGCGGAGACTTTGGACAGACCGGAGTCTCCGGTGTTTCACACCGGAATCTCCGGACCCAAAACTCCAAAACTGCCAGTTTTAAATTGGGGACATGTATGTTGCAAGATGAGCACGGCTTTTAGATAAGATGGCTTAGGTTTAGAACAAGTCACTGATGGTGGGATACACACTAGGAATTGCAAGATGCAAATATAAAAGCCAATTCCAAGTTTTTCTCCCAAAAACACCATAAAGGTCTAGAAAACCCAAATAAGTCTATTAAACCCAAATAAAATCAACTCTTCACAAAGAAGAGGGCGGTGGCCTAGGCCACCATGTATGAGTGTGTGGTGTGACACCGCGAAGATATATCTTGGGTTCACGGCCACTACTCGTCATTTAAGCTCATAATTCATAAAATGAAAATATAGAGACAAAATGAGTTCTTGCTATCGGCATAATGGGGGGAGGGATAGACCAATGGATTAGGACCGCACTCCCCCTATGTCCATGCCTACATCCAAACCAAATTACTATTGTCTAATATGGGTAGGTATGCAAGAAGTCCACTAAGTCCAATTGCTTATGTCCACCACATTTAGTTCTCCTCTCAACTCCTTGAATCTTGCTTCACCAAGAGGCTTTGTGAACATATCGGCGAGTTGATGCTTGGTGTTGACATAGTTGATTGCAATATCACCCTTTCAACATGATCTCGAATAAAATGATACCGGATCTCAATATGCTTGGTCTTCCCATGAAGTACCGGATTGTGAGCAATTTTGATGGCACTTTCATTGTCACATAAAAGAGGCACTTTGTCACAAATGACACCATAATCCTTTAAAATTTGCCTCATCCATAATAATTGTGCACAACAACTTCCGGCGGCAATGTATTCGGCTTCGGTGGAGGACGAGGCCACACAATTTTGCTTCTTGGAAGACCAACTCACAAGAGACCTACCAAGGAATTGGCAAGTACCCGAAGTTGATTTTCTATCCATTTTGCAACCCGCCCAATCCGCATCCGAATAACCTACAAGATCAAAGCTTGTCCCATGGGGGTACCAAAGACCATAGTTAGGAGTATCTATCAAGTATCTTAGAATCCTTTTAACCGCGGTTTCATGACTTTCCTTAGGACTTGATTGGAATCTTGCACACATACCCACACTAAACATAATATCCGGTCTAGATGCACAAAGGTAAAGTAAAGATCCAATCATAGAACGATAAAGCTTGGGATCAACTTCCTTACCCTTCGGATCTAAGTGTAGATCCGCCTTAGAGTCCATGGGAAACTTATATGGCTTGGCGTTGTTCATATCAAATTTCTTGAGCATGTCTTGAATATACTTGGCTTGACATAAGAATGTTCCTTCACTATATTGGTGGATTTCAAAGCCAAGAAAATACTTCAATTCTCCCATCATGGACATCTCAAATTCCTTGGTCATTAGCTTAGAGAATTGATCACTAAATTCATGGTTAGTAGAACCAAAGATAATATCATCAACATATATTTGGCATACGAAAAGCTCTCCATTTATCCTTTTTGTGAAAAAGGTGGGATCGATTACCCCAATTTCAAAACCATGGTCTACTAAGAACTCCTTGAGATGATCATACCAAGCACGTGGAGCTTGCTTGAGCCCATAAAGGCCTTATGTAGTAAGTAGACATGGTTAGGAAATTTAGGGTCTTCAAAACCCGGAGGTTGTTTCACATACACTAATTCACTTAGTGGACCATTTAGAAAAGCACTTTTAACATCCATTTGATATAAGGTAATGTTATGAGTAGATGCATAGGCAATCAATAAACGAATAGATTCAAGTCTAGCAACGGGGGCATAAGTTTCACCGTAGTCGACTCCTTCGATTTGGGTGTAGCCTTGTGCAACCAATCTTGCTTTGTTGCGAATGACTTGACCATGTGAGTCTTGCTTGTTCTTGAATATCCACTTGGTTCCAATGACATTATGTGATGTGTCTTTGGGTCTTTCAACTAATGACCATACTTTGTTGCGCTCGAAGTTGTTCAATTCTTCATGCATGGCCGCAACCCAATCCATGTCTTCAAGAGCATCATATACCTTGAGAGGTTCTAAGCTAGACAAACAAGAGACATGACCACAAAAGTTAGTTAATTGATTACGTGTGGACACACCCTTACGAATACTCCCAAGGATATTTTCTTTGTAGTGTTGGAGATGATCCAATGTTGATGCACGCCGAATGACTCGGCGTTCTATGGCTTGACCAATTGTTTCACCAACACGAACATCTTCATCATTTCCTTCATCTTGTTCATGGTCAACCCGAAGTGGAGTTCTTGGAGATGGGGGTTCATCATGTTCTTGTTTCCACTAGAGTTGGGTGGGTCTTGACCATTATCTTGCTCATGTGGATGACTATCATGATCTTGTTCTTGTATAGCTTGTTGATCAATGGTTGAGGTGGATGGTTCAACTTGAGTAGAACTTGTTCCTTCTTCTTGAGTGTCCATAATAGGTTCTTCAATAGGAATAAGTTCCCCTATGCCCATAGTTCTTATGGCTTGAGGTGGAGGTACATCACCTACATTATCATGATCAATATGCTCCGCTTGGGAGCCATTATCCTCGACAAACTCCACATTCATAGATTCTTCAACACATCCGGTGGATATGTTGTAGACCCTATAAGTGTGGGAGTTTGCGGCATATCCAACAAAAATACCATCAAAAGTTCTAGATTCAAATTTAGCAATTGGGCAACCTTTAATGTAAACATGGCATTTGCATCCAAATACGCGAAAGTAAGAGACATTTGGCTTTTTACCGATAAGGAGTTCATATGGTGTCTTTTTCATGAGAGGACGAAAGAAGAGCCGGTTGGAGTAGTGGCAAGCGGTATTGATGGCTTCGGCCCAAAAGTTATATGGGGAACGAAATTCGGCCAACATAGTTCTTGCCATATCAATAAGAGTGCGGTTCTTCCTTTCGGCGACACCATTTTGTTGAGGAGTATAAGCAGCGGAATATTGGTGTTGAATGCCCTCCCCACTTAGGAAATCATCCATAGTGTAATTCTTGAACTCCGTACCATTGTCACTTCTTATTGCCAAAATCTTGGAGTCATATTGGCGTTGAACTAAGGTTGCAAAGTCAATGAATATCTTTTGAGTTTCACTCTTCCTCTTGAGGTAGAAAGTCCAACAATATCTTGTATAATCATCCACAATCACCAAACAATATTTCTTGCCACCAAGACTATCATATGTGGGAGGCCCAAAGAGATCCATATGAAGGAGCTCCAAAGGCCTCTCAGTGGAGATAATGCTCTTCTTGGGGTGATTCTTTTCATGCATCTTTCCGGCTATGCAAGCACTACAAGGACGATCTTTGGAAAAATTAACATCGGTTAGTCCTACCACGTGTCCACCCTTCACAAGAGTTTGCAAATTTCTCATACCGACATGGCCTAGCCGGCGATGCCAAAGCCAACCCTTGTCGGATTTAGCCATTAGACACGTGGCGATTTGAGTGGTCTCTTTCGAGAAATCGACCACATACAAACCGTTTACACGAAATCCAACAAAGGCTACTTTAAGAGATTGAGTGAAAAGGATGGTCACGTGGTGTTTATTAAAGATAACGGTGTAACCGACATTGCATAATTGACCAACGGAAAGTAAATTGTATGAAAGGGATTCAACAAGAAGGACCTTCTCAATGGATAACTCCGGAGTGATCACTACCTTGCCATATCCCAATACCTTAAGTCTTGCATTATTCCCGACGGTGACATGAGAAAATGTGAGTAATTGATTCAATAGGCCCTTTACTACTTCTTTGCTTCCGGTCATGTGAGATGAACACCCACTATCAATGAGCCATGAAGATCCACCGGAAGAAAAGTCCTACAAGGAATCAAGTCTTTGTTTTAGGTACCCATTGTGAAATGGGTCCTCTTTTGTTAGTCACAAGGGTCTTTGGAACCCAAATAGCATAGTGATAATCATCTCCATATGAAGTGCCAACATATTTAGCAAAAACACAACCATCTATAGATTTCATAAGAACATATGAAGGGTTGTATTTTCCCGCAAAGTCATTGTGAGTGGCATTGCCCCTTGTGGCATCACCACTCGCAATGGTAGTCTCTTTTGCTTGTGCGGGCTTGGCCTTCTTCTTGTTCTTGTTCTTCTTTTTCTTCTTGGCAACATAACCAAGGCCCTCTTCCCTATGTGTAGCTTTTGCGCTTGCAAGAGCTCATAAAGAGGTTTCTCACCTTGAGGGCTAGAGGCCTTGGCAAGCTCATCCTTCAACCTAGCATTTTCCTCAATGACATTTGCATGATCACAAGAAGAAGTGGAGGAACTAGGTACATCAATTTTAGTAGATTGTATTTGAAGTTGTTCAAAAGACTTGTTGAGAGTAGAGTGTTCACTCTCCAAGGCCTTGTGAGCCTTGGTGAGCATCTCTAGCTCTTCGGCTAGTCTATTATGACCAACACCAAATACGACCTTTTGTTTCTCTAAAACCTTGTATTTAGCAATAGCATGGTCACGTTCTTTAATGATTTTAGAAAGAGTTTCATTTTGAGATTCATCAATATTCTCAAGCTTCTCCTCAAGAGAAACTCGAAGCTCATGCTCTTCCTCAATAGCCATGGTAAGGGAAGCGATCTCATTAGCATATTCTCTTTCAAGTCTCCCCTTTTCTTCTAGGAGATCTTGTGCCATGCTATATTGATCCATAAGAATCTCAAGCCGAATCTTGCATTCACCTTGCAAGTTAGTCATCAAGAAATCCAAAGCAACATTTTCTTCCTTAACTCTAAGACTCATAAGTTCATGCATTTCATTCATAGTCTTAGAAGGAGGGGAAGGTGGTACCTCGGAGAGCTTGGCCATGAGGCACGTAGCGGTTTGGTGGTGACATTATCATTGGGGGATTCAAAAGAGAAGGGGTTGTCGATGAAGCAATGGCTAAAGCGGCCACTCCACTTGTGGTTGTTTCTTCTTCATCACTCTCCTCCCCGGACATATATTCTTCTTGTACCACCAACACTTTGGAAGGTAGCTTCTTGTTGGAGATGAACTTCTTGAAGTAAGGCTTCGTGGGAGAAGAACTTGAAGCTTCCTTGAGAATGAGTCTTCCTCCATGTTCTTCACGGTTCTTATAAGGGCATTGGCAACATAGTGGAATTGATCTTGGCAATTGAAGCAAGTCTTCATTTTTGGGTTGCCCACCTTGTAACCACTTGATTTGTGCTTTTGATCCACATAAGCTTTAGCTTTGATGGATTCTTCCAAAAGGTCTTTGCCATGAGAGCCACATAATCTCTATGAGCACTCATGAGTTCATCGGGTGGCAAGTAACTTCCCTCTTCATGATCTTGGTCTTCATCTTGTTCCACCACCTTGGCCTTCAAAGCAAGTGAGGAGCTTTGGGCCATTCCAATAGCTCGGGCACGAGAGTCTCTAGCAATTTGGGCTTGGACCTTGTAGATTGCATCTCTTGCATGACTTCATTTGAGGTCAAGGTGTCATAGTTGTGCTTTCCTTGGAGACTCTTCAAGTCGGTCTCTTCAAACGGCATGAGGGCATTCACATACTTCCTCTTGATGTAAGTATCATCCACATGTTTAGCACCAAGGTCTCTATATGCGGAAGCAAGAGCCTTGAGCCTTTGATACATCTCCTCATGAGTTTCATCATCTTTCTTGTAGAAGCCTTCAATTTGATTGCTCATGGCTTCATATCTATTTCTCCTCATGCTCTCATTTCCAACGAACACCTCCGTGAGAGTGTTCCATGCTTCCTTGGCGGTGGTGCAATCTTCAATGTGATGAATGTTCTTCTCACCCACGGCAACACGGATCACATCAAGAGCGGTGGAATTTAGTTGAGCTTCAACTTCTTCTCGCCTTGTCAAATCATTTTCATCCACCGGTTGAATCCATCTGCAATGATCTTCCAAAGACCTATGCAACCACTTTTCAAGTGAGATTTCATAGAAGATTGCCAACGGGTAAAAGAAGATGCATTAAGACTAGGTGGAGCTCCTCTTAAGTGTATAGGAGGATGAGGGATAGGTAGGTCGGGAGAGTAGGCAAAAGGAACTCTAGCATTTTCTCCCTTCCCATTAAGTGTTTTAGATGGGGATTCATTTTTATTTTGGTCCACCCCCGGATCCCTTTATCCTCGTTCTCCTTTAACTCCACTTGAGGAATTTCCAGAGAAGGAGGTGATGCGGTTACCTTTGCTTCCGAGAGTTTTGCTATCATTTCACGCAACTCATCCATTTTGGTTTCCATAGAGGTCTTCAAGTTAGTGAAGTCCTCCATGGAAACCGAAGTGGCCGGAAGAGCAAGAGGGTTCCCATCGGCATCGAAGGCCATATTTCTCTTAGGCGGTTAAGCCCGAATAAAGAGCCGAGGCTCTGATACCAATTGAAAGGATCGTATGGCCACCTAGAGGGGGGGGGGTGAATAGGTGCTACTCCAATTTTTAACTCTTTTTCGATTAAGGCTTGACTAAAAGGTAAATTCTCTAGATATGCAACTATGGTGAATTTACCTATATGACAAGTTAAGTCTAAACAAGATAAGATACAAGTAGTAAATAACTAGAAAGGAATAACCGATATGAAAGCACGCGGAGACAAGGATGTATTCCCGAGTTCCTCCTTTTTAGGGGAGTACGTCTCGTTGGAGGGGTGTGAGTTTCAAACTCAAGACGCCACAAATGGCCTCACCCTATTCTCCGATGAACCTCGCACAAAAGCTCGGTCCACCTTTCTTTATCGGAATCCTTCAAGGCGGAATCCGGAGCCCTTACAACAACTTGAGGCTCAACCCACAAAAGGATTGGGGCTCTCAATCACCACAACACCTGCTACACAAAAGTAACAAGCAAGTGAGAACAACAAGATGCCTAGGTTTTCCTAGTGGAAACCCTAGGCTCAAATCCCTCAAGTGAATGAGGGGAAATGAAGAACGCTTGGTGAAGATGTAGATCCGGGCCTTCTCCTTCAATCCTCCAAAGATCAACAAGTTTGGGTGGAGGGATTGGGAGATCTAATGATTCTTGAGCTTGCAACAATGGTGTACTTCAGATCTGGGCGAGCTAAGAGCTGGAGGTAGGTGGAGGGGTATTTATACCCCTCCAGAAAACTAGCCGTTTTTCTGTCCACTAAGTCCGGAGTCTCCGGACCTGGAGACCGGAAACTCCGGCCTGGGCCGGAAACTCCGGCCCCACTCCGGACCAGATACCGCAGCAGCCGTCGCGATGCTCTTCTTCTCTGCAGGCCGGAAACTCCGGACTGGGAGGCCGGAAACTCCGGACAGGCCGGAATCTCCGGGCCTACTCCGGGGCAACTCCGGACCCTATACCGCACGCGCCGTCCAGGGAAAGTCTTCGATTCAAACCACTGGTCGGGGGCGGAGTCTCCGGACCGCGGGACCGGAAACTCCGGCCGGTGCGGAAACTCCGGTGTTACTCCGGGGTAACTCCGCACCACATCCCGCAGCTGCCGCCCAGTGGAGCTTTTGCTCCAGAAAATGACTTAGCCGGAGACTCCGGCCACAGAGACCGGAGACTCCGGACTGGACAGGCAAATGCAAGCTTCTTTTTCTTGTCAAGTGTTTCGATGCAAAGTGTAATTGTATCATTTCATTCCTGCACCACTTAACATCATATTAAATAATTCCTAGTGTTGTTGCCTAACACACAAAACATAGGGGACATAAAATATGTCCTTTCACTTTTCATGATCATCCCTTTTCTCCAACAAGGAACCCCTCTTAATAGTGTGGCATGCCTCTGAATCAATCAAACATAAAAACACCATGAAGCATGCTGACACCTTTTCTTCTTTCAAAAAAGGAGGTTCTCCAACCACCGTTCACCATCACCTTGAAGGACTAAAACCCGAGTATAAACTTCATAGGTAACATTAGTCCTTCTCTCGTTCAGGTGCCATCTTAACCAAAATACTCTTAAGGGCGAAATGCCCTTTCACCCGCGCTTGTAGCTTTTCGTCCAATGATTAGGTTTTCAACGTTTCCTATATACGTGCTCCTACCCCTTGGAAAGGGAGAGGGAAGTTGTGTAAGGGAAAGTCGTTGAACCCAACTCCGTGTGATTTGTGATTGCGATCTCTTATCCATTCCGCCCCCAATATTTAAGAGAAATCTTTGGGGCTTCGGGGGATTCCTTTGAGAAAGTTTGCAAGGGTTCAAGATCAAAATGAAATCCAACTAATTGTTACTCTTGGAGGCTAGATGCTAGGTGTCAGTCGGAAGCCTTTAGATTTGTGAAGGAGGCAAGAATTTTATGAATGTTCGGATATATCGTCTATTCTGTGTGAAGATCTATTCTTAGTTGGGTTGATCATGAACTTGGTTCCTAACTTGACGAGGCATATGTCTCCTTTTGTGGTTGAGATCTTAGGACGTATTATTGTTCCAACAATCTCACAGTTCCAACCTTAGGTCTACATCTTTGTGTTTGTCAACTCAACTCTTTTACTTTGTGCAGTCTAGTTTTCAACAAGTTTACTAGAGTTGCATCCTATGGTGTTCTTAGGCAACAAACTAAAAATAAATGTCGTAAAATTGATAACTCCCGCCAAGATTTTAAATCACCTATGCACATTCTAGTTGTTATTGTTTGGTTTTCAACCGAAGATAGTGTTACCACACCACACATCATATAATTAAGTTAGATCCTCTAGTCGATATCGTCTGTCTTCAGTCGGCCATGTTCTATTCGGCTAGAAATCTTCTAGAGTATACTTTCCTCGTCAGCTGCCAAAGAAATTGTGACCCTTCACTTTATCAAGTCAGTAGGCCTATTTTACAACAGAATACTCCACGCTAAGGGCATGTACGTTGCGGGGCGCTAGCCGCTAGGGTCCTAATCATGGACGTTATGGCTGAATCCCAAGGGGTCACGGCCTCACGGGAATAGAGCTTGCGTCGCTGTCTATCTATGCGTCAGGCGATCCGAGTTTCCTTTTTCCCACACGGAACAATTTGTAGCAAGCGGCAGGAATTATCCATGCGCTAAAAAATCGTTTTTAGCGCCTCAATAACCGCTCTGCGTTGAAGTTGCTGATGCTAACTTTAATGTTTTATGATAGTTAATATTTTTGGCTACTCAAGCGCGTAAGTAAGAGTGTACCATTGTACATGGCCTGTTAACCCTTTTATCAACTCTACAACTGATGAAATCGTTCGCTCGTTTGCTGGCATTTCTTCAGTGACAGATTCTTCGTCCCATGCCTCCTCAGGACTTAATTGCCGCATACATCACAAAAGATAAACACGGGGAGTCGGGACTCTGTTTGTCCAGGAAGCTTCCTTGAATAAAAGTTCACTCAACCATCTAGGTAAGCAGAAAGTTCCCTGCCCAGCGAATCAACTGCTGACCACTATTTCTTGTTGTGGAAACCAAACTGACAGCAATCTATTATATACTAAATGCGAAAAGCATAAAAAAGAGAAGATAATTTCATATGCTACAGTTGTGTTACTTGAAGAAATACGCTGACCAAGGCAACCATAACAAAATATCTAAACATCATTTACCCTATAGATTCTTACAAAGTAAGATATCTGAAGGATAATGGACTATCTAGTATCAAGGCTAAATTTAGAACATCTTAATACGGAGTTAATTTATAATGTATTCTGGCGTGCTGTAACTGCTAAAGACAGCCACATGTAAAGTAAAACGGAGCTTCAAATGTATAAAATAAGAATTCCAGCATTAGCCTTCTTTGTTAGAATAATTCTGTCGGAGAATGACTCCCACGAAACAGGGGCAGTCACACTCGCGAAGAGAGTTCGTGTAAGGGGCTGAACACGACGTCAATCAACCCTCATCCGGCGCGGCGACGCTGCTCGTCGTGCCTGAGGAGGGACATCACAGCAGAGAGAGACACGGCGCGTACCCAGGTTCACGGCCCTCTTGTGGAGGTAAAACCGCTACGTCCTGCCTGTCTGTATTGCTGCTTGTAGAGGTTACAGTACAGCGTGCTTGCCGAGGGCACAGTTATGGCAATGGCGTGTACAAGGGGAGGGAAGCTACTGTCTTCTTCTCCCTTGCGCACAAGTAGCTAGACTAGGAGTCAAAATGTGTTCTCCCTCTTTGGGGTGGTGCACCAGCTCCTTTTATAAGCGCCCCGGGCCTCCTCCCTGTCCTTGTGCAGCGGAGGGGCTACCACATGGCGACAACGGTCGGGAGCACGGTGCACCGCTGCTTGGGCGTCCATGAGCGCGGTCCATGGGCACAAAAGCTGAGGCCGCAGCAGAGAGGCCGCCGTCCATCCAAGACGGCCAGCTGCTGCCGCAGAGGAGCGGGGGGAGTCCCCACGGTGACGTCGCGTTTGGCGCGTAGCGCCGGCCTGCTCCCTTATCACCAAAGAGGAAAGCATGGTGGTCTGCGCCGTTGCCCTCGCTTTGTTGACTCCTTTATCACCAAAGTGGGACTGTAGCTCCGTCGTCACCCTGCGCAGAGGCGCGGTCACTCTGCGGCCGCTGCGGAAGCCATGTGCGCTCCGCAGAGCTTGCTTTACAGTGAAGGAACCCTCGCGTGGGCGGGAACGCCCTGTGGAGGATTCTGCGTTGACTTCCCCTCAGGGAAAGCTTCCTTGGAGAGGGGGCAGCGGAGTAGAGGCTCCACAGGCCTTAGCTGCCTCCTCAGGCCTCCGCGAGGCGATTCTGCCCCGCGGGCTCCCCAGGCTTGCAGACCTGGTCCTTAGCGAGATTCACTCGCCGAGTGTTGAGGGTTATAGAGGCCTGGCCCAGTACACCCTGGTTCTTACTGGGCTGACAAATTCCGGCATGTGAATTGCAGGATCTAGTATTGCCTTGGTGAAATGTTGCTGTCAAATGGTTGGAAGGACAGAACACCTATCATTTGGTCAAGGATAAAGAAGATATCACTATCTGAGATCACTTTGAGCTGATCTCTTTGTGCTCTGAATTGTTACAAAGCTGTCAACACGTGTCATTTGCCGTGGATTTGACAGTGAACGTGCAAAAATGGCTATTTCACAGCTCTTCAATGTGAAACAAACTTTCAGAAGTCACGTATTTGGCAGCTTTTTTATAAGCGACAACGTCATCAACTTTTTTTTTGCAGAAAATTGTCCGTGCTCCTACAATACTCAGCTTGGGAAGACATCTGCTGCTAATTGTAGTTAAACATGACCTGAAGTACATCAGCAAACCCAGGAGCACTGTAGTATAGTTCTCATGTGGGCTCTTGATTTGATATCAGAACAGTACTATCAAATTATAACATAGCCATCATCTCTGTATAAGCAACCGAACAAAGCATAACCTCGGAGCAGCTTCACCTGAGGGTACCTCGAACAGCGACACATTAACAACTCATCAATTTTTCCTTATATGTTCCAGAAAATCCCCAGCTAATTTCCTCAATTCTGATATCAGAACAGTATTATCAAATTCTAATATAGTCATCATCTCAGCAATGTGTATAAGCACCCAAACATAGTACAATTCTGGAACAGCATCATTTGAGGGCATTTCAAACAGCGATACGTTAAACCGGTTGGAGTGTCAAATTTTCTTTATATGGTTCAGAAAATCCCCAGCTAATTTCCTCAACTCTGTCAGAAACTGTCCTGATCCGACAGTGCTGGTTGTCTCACTCGGCGACACCGTGGCAACGAGAACAAAATTTTCACCATTCCCAACATCTATTTCATACAACTCGGAGAAGACCTGTCGAAGAACATCAGTCAGCCCTTTGTAGAAAGATCCATCAGCAGCAGGATGGATTACATTCAGAACCAACACCCCATGCTGGTGCAGAATTCTGCGTGCAGCTGCAAGGACGCTTCCATGGGTCATCTCCAACGGCGGCGCGCTCACACCACACATGGCATCAGAGGAGTCGAGATCCACCATAATCACGTCGAAATTCGTATCTGGCTCCTCCCGATGCGCGAAATCCTGAATTACTTGAATAGCATCGCCCACACGCACACGAAGGAACTCATCCTCCACCATTCCAAAGTAGTTCCTCGCGACGTCTAGGACAACAGAATCAGCCTCGACGCCGAGAACATCGAAGCCAAGTCCCATTCTGATGGACATTGGAAGAGCTCCACCACCGATGCCAGCACAAAGACACCTTGGCCTCGCACCTGACAGGACAATCTCCTCCATGGATGAGGCGATCACTGCTAGGCCAGCAACCATGGCCTGGAGGTAGGGCTGGAGTAACGGCCCACCCACCTCCGGCTGTAAGGAACCTCCAGGCTCCTCCTCCAATGCTTCCAACGATGAAGAAGCAGCAGCAGACGATGGCCGGGCAAGGCGCACCTGGGTCTGTACAAGGCACGGCATGCGCTTGAAACGCAGCCTCCGGCGCAACTCTGCCGGAGCAGGACCGCAGTCCACGGCCACGTCCTCGACGAGCATCTCGCCGACAACAGGACCGGCGACGACGTGCACAGGGACAAGCCGGAGGAGGTCATCGTGGAAGGAGAGCAAGGGCACGTCAGGGATGACGTTGCCCCCAAACGCAGCACGGGGGCAGAGAGACAGGAGGAGGGGGAGGAGCCGCGCGCGAGCAGGATCCGGATCCGGGCGCGCGGCGGCGCAGGAGATGACCCGAGGGGACGGCGCGGAGAGCTCGGGGCCGACAAGTACGAGGCGAGAGAATGGGCACTGGGACTGGGCGGAGAGGAGGAGATGGAGGTGCCCGGCGCGGGTGGAGAAGATCCAATCTTGGTGGCGGCCGGCCGGGACGAGCATCGCCGCCGTCCGCGGGGCCGGCGGAGATGGCGCCGCGGGGAGAGGGGAGTCGAGGACGGCCACCCGGAGGAACTCCGCGTGGCCGTAAGGGTTGGAGGCGTCGTGGAGGAGAAGGTTGGGGAAGGAGAAGGAGACGGAGCGGGAGGGCTCGATGTGCTGCAGCCGGTCCAGCTCCGAGCAAACCGCCATCGCACTCCGGCTGCCGCCGGCGTTGAGTGTCGCAAAGGGCTTTGCGGTGGCGCGTGAATGGTAAGACTTGATCCTCTCCTCAAAGCATTCCGGGCCAAAAGGTCAGTGAGAGTGAAGGCTATAACCTCTGACGAACAAGAGATGCCCTAGAAATTTTTGAAAATGTTCTGTTCTCTGCATGACTGATTTCGTTCTTGTGTTGCTTTCATCTGATTTTGTTCTTTCCATTCATGGCTTGTTAATGCTCAACGCTAAATCACATATCATGGTGCAGTTGGTTTGTATTGAACTGATAAAAAACATTCAGATTATCACTGCAAACAGAAAGCTGTCCCAAACATTGCCATAGACGAATACAGTATAATTTTTTTTGTGGTATTATAGGCCTGACAAAATTGGAGGGTACAAAATCATGCAGATCAATCACAGGGCACACGGAGGTCATGAACAACGGGAAATATGATTTCTTCTTCATTCAGAATCTGTGGCAAGTTACACGTAGTGACATACATCTAGGTATGTGACGAACTTGTTACATCTGACGGCAATGACATGTACATGGGAGCAGAAAATATGGGTGGATTGCAAGGTCGACCAAAAATGAGACAAGAGTATGGACCGTTCTTCATGTCCATGTTCACTCAATCTCAGAATTTCAGAGCCTAAATTATCCTCAATTATCATCATCGGCATCTGTATTCGTAAGACTGACAAAGAAAAATGCCAGCCTCGCAGCGAGAGAAACTACATTACGCATTGGAAGTTTTCTGTTACCAAGGTTGACCACCGTCTGAGCTGCTGCAGGCTTGGTTGGGTAGAAAGCCATCTCCAAAGTCACCGACCAGTCTCATTTGCATTTCTTCCTGTGGAGAAAGAATCCTGATGCACCGTACACAATTCAGAAAATCCCTGCACATGGAATTCTAAGTTTATCAGAGTAGAGAATGAATGAATGAACACAAAAAATGAAGGCAAAGTGATCCCATTTTTTATGTTGTCAATCAGGTGAAATCAATGCAACAGAATGTGTTAAACTGATTCCAGAGTTTCTCTGGGTTTTCTTTTACAGATGCATATTCAGTTGAAGTTAGAAATGTCCTGAGCTTTCCAGTGTACCCATCAAACTAACTTGGCAACCAAGGAATGAAGTGTTAAGAGATATCCCCCAAGGTCATGTGCATTGAAATTGCCTAAAGCCACTCATCAGTGTTGTTATCTCTTAGTAGTTCCTTCCAATTGCAGAAAGCCGTGCTAGTTAGTTTCGTTTGGGCAAATGCAAAACGAGCTCATGGAGTTTTACTTACTCCCATGGGTCATCACCAACTAGTAGAACATCCTTCTCGTGATCTTCATATACTAGTTTCCAGCCAACTCTGCTTTGATCACCAAGCTGCCCCTCGATACCAAACATACGCGCAATGTCGTGCTTCAGTTCATCGTATCCAGAATATCGGTTCATGTCGATAGATCTCCCAACAGCACCACGTTTGTGCACCTGCATATAATTATTTAGTCAGCAGAGAGCTTACTGCAAGAGTGACACTGTGCACTAGGAAGCAAATAGTGCTAGAAATACAGAAACAAATAGGGTAAGAGCCTAAGGATAAGCTCTTTTAATACATAGTAAAGTAAGCGTATAAGTTCTCAGAAAATCAGTTTACAAGGAAGTTAAGTATAGAAAATTCTATACATGCATGAAAACAATCAGAAATGATTATGTAATTATATTTTACAAAGTGAATTAGTTCATTTTTCTCCACACTTAAGTATTCCCTAGTGCCATACTACGACAGGAGGAAACAAGCGCCTATGACTAAGGGTGTATCAACTGCAGTTGATAGCCAGGGGATTTTTTCAAATTTGGGTTGCGGTCATTTACAGGCTTTGTGGGTTTTTATCTGTTGTTTTTCTATGTGGCTTGCCACATCTCTTTCCGGCCATTGGCCTATACTTTAGAACAAAGCTATCTCTGTGTGCATCAGTTCATGCAGAGGCAGGAGAGCAATCACTTCCATAATCTAAGAAAAATCCTGGTGTCAATTGTGAGATGACATGTTTGAGCAAGAATAACACACCTTAGTGTACGTTCGCATGCGTTGCTGTGCAGGAGCTGGTGCCCGGGAATTTTTATTTAAGAATGTGGGGTCATTAATTGCAGAATCTATAGAATTGAATCCCATGTCAGCAACTCCAAATGAATGGGAAATCATTGAAGATGACAACTCTTGTTGAGAATCCTTGGATGGAATGTAGTTCGAAATGCTATTTCCAGCCATCTGATCCATGAATTTATCATTTTCAATGCTGTTTGCAAGCAAGGCATCTGCAGTAAGTGGTAGGCCCAGTTGACCATCAATGTTCACCCCAAATAAAAGGTTATTTGTTGGGTCCGTAACCTCAAACTCACTATCTGGAGCTGTGTCCCTCAACAGGTGATGTTGATCAAAGGATGAAGGTTGAAAGTTATGTTGCAATGATCCATCAGCCTGAGAAAGGCAAACCGAAGTAGCTGAAGAGGATGTGTCCAAGTAATCCATGTGGGGGTTGTTGTTTGTGTAGTCTTGTCCAGTAGCTGGCCCTTGTTCAGTCATCTTGGGAATCATTATTGTTGGCTTCACACTCTGATGAGGCTTTTCATGTTCAATTGTAGACCCCAACACAACGGATGATTGAGATGTTTTTGCGGCAGTTAGTAAACTCTGGCTCTTAGAGTTACTTGGGATGGACTGCAGAAGAACATGATTAGTGTTAGTGGATGGTGATGTTGACGAAGAGGGAACATTGTTGGTCTTCAGTGACTGCATTCCACCAGCCGCATTCAAAGAGCTAGCCTCCATGGAGGTAACAATATCTGAGTTTGCAACAGGAATGGTACTCCTAGGCAAATCTTGAACTAGTTGGTGAGGTTGAGCCTTTTGTTGTGCTGGGTATTGAGTAGTGTTGCCATTATGTAAACCAACAGTTTGGGTAGCTCCTTGCATACATTGCTGAGGATTTGACTGAGAATTTACCATTTGCTGCTGCAAATCGAGAAGCATTTTCTGCTGCTCGAAGGTCAGATGTTGCTGTTGTGTTTCTAGAGCCTTTAATAGTTGAAGTTTCATTTGATGATCAGATAGTTGTGTATTCATGTTTGCATCACTGGACACATGAACAGGTTGTATCTTCATTTGCCGCTGCTCCTGCACTGATTGTTGAACCTGCTGATGATGTTGAGGTTGTTGCTGTTGTAACTGTTGCTGCAGATGTGGTTGCTGTTGCTGCAGAATCTGGATTTGCTGAAGCCCTCCCTGAAAGACACTATGACTCTGGACCAGAGGTTGCTGTTGCTGGAGTTGAGCCTGGAGAATAGCTTGAGGTTGCTGGAACTGAGCTTGGACAACATGTTGAGGATGTGTGTTTAAGTTTGCCTGGCTGCTTTGCACTGATTGAGTAACAGCATGCTGCTTCTGGTCGGATTGGTGATCTTGATCTACCTTCTGCGGCACCATCATACTTCCCAGCTGATTTGGTGTAGCTATAGCTTTCGCTAACTGTTCAGTCTGTTGGTTTTGCTGAGGTAACAGTGAGGTGTTGAACTGGATGTTATTTTGTTGCAAGAATTGGGGCTGGAAGCTGATTTGCCTTACATCAGCAGGAGACAAATTTTGCACGTGTTTACCAGCTAATGAGTTTAGCAGCTCTGGCTGCATTACTGTGCCAGCGAGCGACAAGTTCTGCTGCATGTTCATCCACTGAAGTGACTGAACTAAATTTAGACCAGGCGCTATGCTGTTCTGAGTATTCATATCTTTCCTGCAAATATCCTCACCAAACCATGGCATGGTCCTCTTAAAAAGAGTATCCATTTCAGAGGTCTCATCATCTGCGCATATAGTTTTATTATTATTACCGAGTTATACAGCAAAGGACTAACTATATACTCATCTAGTTATCTGCTAGAAAGAATATGCAGTTCGGAATTTTTGGTGATACAATGAAGATAACAGGTAAGTGGAACTGCGGTTCCTTCGTTACCTATCATCCCAGGTTGTCTTGCACGCTTTGCTGTGAATAATGGCGTGGGATAGATGAAGAATGGAGCGATGACAGGCTCGATGTCCCAGAGGGAAACCCTGGTACGCCTTTCACTTGGTGCTGCTTCATCCCATGCAACCTGCACGTAGATATACTTACTTCAGCAAAAATTAGAAGATATGGCTTGTCAGTTTGGCAGGTTTAGTTATATGTATTAGACCAAACCTGAATATTGCGCCACTGAGAGCTTTTCCACCTTACAGGATCCAGATCACTTATGCCAGTTATTGTACCCATGTACCTGCAGGCACATATCACAAGTTACTACTTTTTACAAAATTTATTTCTTCTATAAAACTTAACACACAAAAGCATGAGTATATGCACCATGGCCAAATGAAGCAAACTGTATTTAAAAGAGAAGATACACAACAAACTCAAAGATATTAAAGCGATATTCCATTAAGAAGGGCAATATGCAATCCACAGATTAGGTAGCATATGGAATCCATACCTTCTTGTTCCAGATTCTTCAGTTTCAAACATCATTCTAAACCTCATGCCAAGAGATAATTGGTTGCTATAGACCGCCTTCTGGTACTTAGCAAAAGGGATCACAAATTCTGAAGGACTAGCCCTGAAGAAACAAAAGGTAGTCCATTTGGAAGTCTTAGTATATCACATATTCGTATGAAAACCCTCACAAAGGATGGTAATTACCTTGGGTTATAGAATATTGTGAACTGGCTGTTATTTGCTGCTGCATGAGCTGCAGCAGCAAGAACCCCGATATGCATGCTATCACTAGACAAGACAGACGACGAGAGGTTAGTAGGTTGCCTATTTGCTCGCCTGATTCCCAAGAGGAGTTGATGTTTTGTATCCCTACAATCACAAGAACACGATTTTTAGTGGCATTGTTTACCTTTACAAATAGGCTGATCAAAGCAATACCAAGTCAGGAAACAGCCAACTTCCCAACAAATAAATAGTGGACCCTCGGTATCAACATTTTACCTAATAAATAAGACTGAATCACCAGCAAGAAGTCTCTTTCCACTGATAAACAGGCTCCAGCCAGTAGTCAGGAGATGCCTTTTAGGCTGTCCTGGTGAAGAGGAAGAGAACCAATCATAGAAAATTAGTGCACTTTTGCTTTGAAAGAAAATCAGTGTATTTATCCTTAAAAGAAAATCAGTGTATTAAACAGTTAAATGGATTAAATCATGAAGAAACATAGCAGGTTGATAAAGTTGAACTTAAGAAGCGAAGGCACTTGAATAAGTTCCATCAGCTTTTATTCGTGCGTCGAGAGGAACTAAAACATATTTGACTTGCCTCTAAATATATGACGGAATGTCCAAATAGTATCATGCAAATCCCGGGCCTGAAGTTCCTGAGCAGGGGGTTGCAATGAAAAGTCCTGCACATAGATACAGCTCTAACAAATAAGAACAAAGCAAAAGGCAGTCAACACTTCTTTTTGCGTCAGAAGTAAACTATGCTTACAAGACGAGGGAAAATCCTCTCTGCAGCACGCCGTGGCACGGAGAAGCCTCCATGAGTGCTAGTATCACTTGCAGTCAATGTTTTGCAGAAGAATTCTGTCTGTGGCCTGTTTTGTTTCAGCGCAAGCTCTGATGCCAGCAATACCTCCTTGTCGCACTGTGTGACCTAGCAGTTCCAAATCCAAAATCATTTTCCAGGCAAGAATTCTAAAACTACGGCAGTACTGGTACACTACCTAATGAAATTTTCTCATTGAACTTCAGGAAGTGTGACCTACATTGCTAACTGGCTGGAGAGTCATTCGAGCATAAACTTCATCCGTGTCAGGGTCAGCCTGTCAAGTTTTGTCGAGAGACGTGTCATGCTAAAAGGTTAGCATAAAAGAGCACTAGTAAAATGCGCAGCTGATGTCCACTTAGTGGTGTTTCTTCAAAGTGGTCAGGATTACCTGCATAGTGACACTGTGGAGGATGCATATCAGCTTTGATGGAAGATTTGGATAGCTTGGAATCTGTGCATCTGCATCCTTTCGCATAGATGCCGCCACCTGAAATTGGGTATCAAGGAATAACGATTTTTTTTTCGCCGTAGGACTCCAGGCTACTTGCACATAAAGTTGCAAATTAGCAAGTGATTTTGCCAACAATGTGATTTTAACGGACTCAGAAAACATGACTTAATGAAACTTCAGACTAAATCAGAAGCGTCCATCTAAGATAAGCAGTTGATTCTTTCATGGTTCTGGTCCAACATGATAGAGACAGACAATCTAAGTATTAGGTGAGTTCCCAATCAAAGTCTGATAACATTATCGCGGATATGATCAAGTATGAACCAACCAAACAAAAGAGTTGCATGTCCACAGAACTGAAAGCTGAGACAGGGCAAGACCAAAAACTCTAGGCAGAAATCCAGTTCCCAAATTTCTCATCTTCTTTCTGAAAAAGAGAATCCCCAAATTTATCTCATACTACTGCAGAAGAGGTCGCCGGAAAAATAATTTCTCTCTCACTCTCTCGAGAACCAAAGCAAAGCATTTGTCTATACGGCGTAGCCGAGAGGCTCAAGAACCAGCTGCTGAAGCGGAACTGCCGCCGGACAGGAAGACACGCGGGCGGCCACCGCGAGGAGAAACCATCAGCGCGCGAGCAGGAGGCGACCAGAAAGGGACAAGAGACAGACAGAAGAACAACAAGAAAAGGGAACAATTTTTTCCTCGTCGAAAGGGGGAGTAGGAAAGCAACAGCCTTTTGATCAGCACAAGAATCATCAGAAGCAGCAGCGGCGGCGGGGCGGTATACCTGCTCGCTGTGTCCCTGGGGGAAGTAGACGACGAGGCTCCCAGCCGGCGGCAGCGCCACCAACGGCCCCGCGCACGCGTACCAGAGCTCCTGGTTCACCTTGCTCCTCCTCATCCCCTCCCCCTCGCCGCTGCCGCCGCAGGAGCTCTCCGGCGCCGTCATCCTGCGCCCACCCGCCGCTGCCCGGTCACCTAAGCCAACCGCCGCCGTCGCCCGGGAGGCATCGCCGGGTCGCCGGCGAGGATGGGAAGGAGGAGGAGAACGGAGCAGGCCCCGAGGAGAGAAAAGACTCGGCAGGAGCGAGGAAGAGAGTAATATAATAGTGTCGTGCGCTGTGAGCCTGTGACCAGTGGCGGAGCAGAGCTTACTGGCTTCACTGTACTGTAGCATTTGTTAATCGGCTGATTCCTTTGTTAATTACTGCCTGGCTTCGATGATTAGTTCATTGATTAGTTCGCACGGGCGCAGGATAGTTGTTTTTCCGGGAATCAAGCGCACACGGACGTAAGACTAGTCACAATGGGGAGTAACATATGAGTAACATCAGTGCCACATAGGCAAAAAATCTGATATGTCGGATAATTAATGAGGAGAGAGATGGTGGTGGTAACTAGCTATGTTACCATAACATCACACATTTCAAGGCAAGATGAGTGTATAACCTATTAAATATGACACTACACACATGTTACTCCCCACTATGGAGGTAGTAACTTAGAGTAGTAACATATGCATGTTACTACTCTAAGTTACTCCCCATTGTGACAAGTCTAAAGCATTGATTCCCTCGCATAATGCTTTTTAAGTGCCTTGTTGGATCGCCGCAACAGAGACACATGAACCATGAAATAATTTCATAAAAGGATTTCACCAACTTTCATAAAAAGATGCATCTGTGATGACGCAAAATTTCACAATTTCAGGAGTATGACCTTTTGAAATTATTTCACAACTTTCATAAAAGATGCATCTACGAATGACGCAAAATTTCAAGACCCAATTCAATTTACAACTCGAGTACTCTACCAAAAATAAAGAAAAAACGTTCGATTGTGTTGAGAAAATAGTATTTTTAAAATTAACTTAAGCCAAATGAATATCATGACAAACAACAATTGCCAGATTAACTAGCATAAACAGACATGTGAGTGGTCAAGAGGTAAAAACTAGAACATTTATTTCAGGTGCTCCCGATGTAGGATCACAAGAGAAATTGTTCCACAAGCCTATTCTCTCGCACAATTGTTGGACTAGGGATGGAGAAGTCGAGAGCAGTGTGTCTGAGCTCGGCCCGGCTCGTTCACCACACAAGAGATGTGTGTGGGTGGGTGGCACTCTTTCAAACTCTTAGTGAATAGTCACACTCTGTTTTGAATATATATGTTGGTTACACTCCTTCTCCAAAAGCAATATAAAACTAAACTTAGTCTCGTTTATTATCATGCATGAATGAGGCTAGGAATTTATTCTGTTCCTGAGCCTAGAACCAACAAATAGTACACAGTTCAACATTAAATTGAATAGTACATCTTTGGCACTATTCATATTATGATTTTTTTGTTTCTTGGTTCATCGGGATACTTTGAGAAAATACCTGACACTTCCTCTTCTTACGGTGCTTCCATGGTGCCTACGTTATTTGTCTCGTATGTTGAATAAAAATGGCACTTTGCTAAGTGTTGAACAATTCTTATTTTTTACAACATTGACACGAGATGCATGTACCATGACTCAAAATTTTATTTCAAACTTGGTCCATCGTAAATTAATAAATTTTGGACACCTAAGAAAATCCATAGAAAATGTACAATATCATATTAAAAAGGGCCAAAACATTCTCAAAGTATTACAATCCTAAGAAAGTCTCGTCAAAAAGTTCATATGGGCACTTTTTTCCGCGTGGTTTTGATCATGTCAGAGTTGCGCGTGTGATCATTGGTTGGAAGGCCCGACATAATGTCATGTCCAATGGTTCTTGCGCATGGAGTTATACATATTTGCTGTCGAGTGGTTTGGGACACGACATGTACATGTACATGAGTATGAGCGTATGTCTGTGTGTTTGGCGTTGTCAAGCCTAGAAGGCATGAAAGTGGTGGTCAAGCGGATGCGACAACACATCATGATTGACTTTTGGTGTTGCTACTTCAGTATCGGGA
The DNA here is from genome assembly GCA_947311845.1 of Poa pratensis. Classification (NCBI taxonomy): domain Eukaryota; kingdom Viridiplantae; phylum Streptophyta; class Magnoliopsida; order Poales; family Poaceae; genus Poa; species Poa pratensis. The sequence continues at coordinate 18,390,424 of CAMZMU010000082.1, forward strand.
CTGACGCTTTAGGGTGAAAACACTTGGTCAGACCTTCGTCGGTCATACCTGAAAACGGTGGTGTTTTGACATTGTTATCTTATCCGCTGAAGGCATTGCATGTAATTTACTCAATTCCGCTCTCAGGGAAGGCATTACTTTTGGATAACCTTCTTGCGAGCTGTGTGGTGTCAGCACAACGGTTGATGTCGATGTTGTTATTGTGCGGTTTAGATATTGGTTTTTATATTTTTATATTTTTATTTTAATAAATTGGGTGTGTGCATCCTTAATATTTTGAGTTTCTCGTGGTATTCAGTTTTTTTTGCGGGTTTTCTTTTCGTGGTATTGAGTTGTTGCAGAGGTCAGATGTAGTTGGTTGATATCTTCTTGATATTAATCCATTATTACCAATTATCGAAAAAAGCATGAGATTCTACACACACACAAAAATCGTAGCAATTGCAAAGAGGAGTAACGTGTGCGTGCCCATGCATATACACACTCCTGATGAATCACATGCTACAGTTGACTGGACCAATGGTAAACATTTTAAAGTTATTTCTGAATGCACACAGTATGTGGAAACATGACCGTCATAATTGAGTTGAACACTTGCCGATAGGGTATTGGACTTTAGCTTGATTTACATTTTTGCGGGACATGTGTTTTTTTTCCTTTTTGTTGGTTGATTTAATAAGCTGAAAAAGATAGGTGATCCATTGTACAAAGTATTTATGTTTTTTTCTTGATCTTCAGCTTTATTCTTGTACATTTGATTCAGTGTATTTGGTGCTACTGTTCTAGAGCGAAGTTTCGCATACTGCGAGCTGCGCGGAAAAACACTGAGAGAGAGCCTTTTTGACTTTAAGATAGAAGTAAGATTATTCTTCACGTTGCTCATGCTTCTTCCCTTTTGAATCCTTGTCTTCCTCTGATCACAAAACTGCATGCATGGTAACGATGCAGAGTCCATGTTGAGGAAGGTAATCATGGAGCTAGGGGGACAAATAACATCTTATATTATGTGACGGAGGGAATAATTGATGATTGAGAGGCGTTGATGGAACCAGATGAACTACAAACAGTGGGTTGTTTTCTCTGCAACTCCGGTTAGGAGACCCAAATAATTAGCGAAGAGAGAAATCGTTTCCTCTATGTTTACTTATATAACCTGCTAGGTTTTTTGCAAGGAGTTTTACCTCCGGCCTCTGCATCAATTGATGTAGGCAACCTTCAAATTCATTTCAGATGATGGAAAATGCACTAATGTTAAGAAAATTGGGTTATAATAGAAAATGACAACTAAATATTGTCAAAATGTATCCAGTGCCAACCATAAGTGATAAGTCCATAACACACAACAAGAATATGAAAGTTCAAAACCTAGAACCTACCTACGATCAAAGACGGACACAACCAGTGAAGGCCATACAAAGAGCACTCACCCGTGGAGCAAATCGATATCGTCTGAGACACCTTCAAGAAGGAGGTGATACACGCATGATGGCTGTTCTGAAGAACTTGACGGTTCCTGATCAAACACACTTACACGCAAAGGCTAGATCAGATATTTTCATTCTTAAGAGAAAGTACCAATGCACAAGACACTATTGCGTGACATTGTTGCTAGAATCAATCAGTGAAGTCGAAATCACCAATATCGAGGACCACACCTTCAAGAAAGGGCATCACACACATATCACTATTTCCGGCCCTGACCCGTGAAGGCGAGATCAAGGGTCTTCAAAACCATAGAGCATGAATTGGTCTTTGAAATTGCCAAAAATTCTTATTAGCGGATCCAACCCAATCAAGCTAAGATCCCATCCACATGCCAAGTTCCTCATGACGCAGCAGAAAAAGCAAGCACAAACTCTCCTCGCGCATGTTGCACGCCACTGGAAACGAGGCATTGTATCGAACATGACGTATTGCCAACATTGTTGAACCGCCCACCCCCACATCACACACATATGTGAGCGAAAGGGGGACTAATTAGTCAACACAAGAGAGGAGAGGCCTAGCTAGCTACCATCAGTAGCCACCCAGTTACCGACATCCAACAACGGCGAGAAGATGGTAAGAGTTAGCATCGCTTGAGGCCACAACTAGAGTTTCTCCTTGTGAGTCGCACATGGGACTAGACTCTTTCTCATTCACTAGTTAGGTAACTGGCATGTTTCTTTGTGTTACTACTATTCGATTTGCATATGTAATCCGCAAATTAAAATTTATTTTATCATGTGAAATTGTGTTTTGTGACTGCAGAGCTATGAGGGGTGTTACCAACGACTTACCGAGGGAATATAAACATGCACAATGTAAGATAATTCTCCCGTGTTGGAAATTATATTTGCCGACCATGGCTGTTCCACGGGTTTTCCTTATAGTATGTTACCATGAGAAACTCGAGTTACCTATATTGAGATACTTGAGTTCGCCATAAGCAATGCCGAAAGTAGAGGGGATAGGGAGGATGTATCATGTGCGTCTGATATATCCCGTGCATTTTTCTTTGACCAAAATCGTAAAAAAAAACGGCTATCAATTTTTTTTGGCTCTCTTTAAGGGGATCTGCTAGAGAGTGGACTAATGGAGGCCGGGCTACAGTGAGCCCTTTATTTTGAAAATTTTGAAAACCACAATTTTGAAGTTGTAAAAAATTCTGAAAAAAATCCGGCATGTAGAAAATGTTGAATCCTACCGATGTGTAAAATCTCAGAAAATAATACCTCGTATTTTGGGCTGCGCAAAAATGACAAATCTGAAATTTGAAAGTAGTGAACAGTGCAAAATTTGAACTCTTCCAAATCTGTCAGATTTTGACATTTTTGTGTAGCTCAAAATATGAACTATTTTGATTCGATATTTTGCACGTTGATAGAATACAACACTATCTACATGCATGAATTTTTTAAGATTTTTTTACAACTTTAAAATGTGGTTTTCAAAATTTTAAAAATAAAGAGCTTCATGTAGCTCGGCCTCCATTATAGGTTTCCCATCTGCTAGATGCTCTTAGCTATAACTCTGCTTGCGATTGAAACATTCAGGTAGCATTGGCGGCGCCTTTGCCGTGTTGGAATACGCATGTACGAACCTACTGTTTGCACATATTGCGGGCTAGTGACTGTGCACCTAGAGGCCATGTTCTTGGACAGGGCGTCCATCCACAGCCAGCTAACAATTAATGAACTATACACCGATCAATAATGATTCCGTTTGGCTCTTTCCCAAGGACACCGTCGATCACTCTCATCGATGGCTGGCTATATATATCTAGGTATAGCTCAAGTAGGAAAGAGTAGCTTCTTCGGGTATCTTCAACACAAGATCATGGGCCATGCACGCAAACATAGCACAATAATTCGATGCTGATAATGTATAGGGTATATGTATATAAATGCCAATCTGCATTGCATTCCGCGCATTCATCCATCCCATGATCCATCAGCGGTCGATTAAGTACTCGATCATATGTACTCGTCCATGATCTATGGAGTACTACTACTCGGACGTCCATGATCTAGCTGGCTGAGTTGAGTTGAGTTCAGTGAAGGAGCTGGGCACGCACGCATGCATAGTATATACCTACGTGGCAAATCTTTAGTCGCGGAATTCTCCGCATTTTTAATTTTTTATGCTGCATATATAGTTTTTGGAGCCCCCACGATATGATTGGACCGATGATACAAAGATAATGCTCGATGTCTTGTCAAGACCGAGAGTTATGGTGGTGTTGCCCTGACATATGGAGAGGCACGCGACAACACCGAGCGATTTTGGTTTGATGACCCTTTTCTCGGCAAAATATCTAGCGATAACAACTCTTTCCATACTCCCATGCTACATTTTTTTTTAAAAATCATTGTTTCAGTTTATTTTGAAAAAATGCGAATGTTCACACGGAATGTGTCTACAATCTACAAAAAATTTAAGTCCAAAATTTCAAAGGCACATTGAGAAACAAAAAAAACAAATCCATATGTGAATAGTGTCACATATACTTTTTTGTCTTTTCATGACACTATTCATGCTAGATTTGTCTTTTTTGTTTCTCAATGTGTGTTTCGATTTTGGGTCTAATTTTTTTTGGAGCTTGTAAACACATTATGTGTGAACATTCACACTTTTTGCTAAATATTTCGAAATAACTAAATTGAATTTTGTTTAAATGGGAGCATGGAAGGAGTTGGTATCACTAGATATTCTCCCTCTTCGAGTGTGGTGATGTTAGTGTGAAGTTTCCTTACTAGCGTTGTTGCTTTTGGGAAATTTTTGTAGTCATGTGTTGCTACTGAAGGTGGTTCACGTTGTTTTTCTATTATTGTATATCATAGAATGCTTCAGTATAACTTTTGGGTCATATTCTTTGTTTTTTTGTAATAACTAGTGTGGTTCTTCTTGAAGTAGTTTATAAAAAAGTTATTGCTGTCAAGTTTCATGCACCAACCAGTAAAACCAAATATGTGAATTGATGGAAACAACATGGGCAATCCACATATATTATAGCAACCCATCTCACATGTTACTTGATGAGGACTACACGTGTGAATCATGTATAAGGGCGGAAACAGATTGAATGCGTATCCGATAGTTCCCTTTTGCCATCCATTTTTATATTTCTATGAATATAGATATAAATATGGATGCTATCGAATACGAATACAAATCGGATGTTAATCAAATAAGGATGCGGAACGGATGTTTTGTCAATTCGGAACAGAAACAAATATAACGAAATAATAGACTTGTGTCTTATAATAAGTCACCTAAAGAACAATATAGTGATATATACACAACAGTTTCAAGTGTAATCATATATAGAAAATACATTTAACCACTTTATTAGCTTTTTAGGTTGGGTAATTGGCATATCAGGCTAGAAACATGCACACCGCCGCGAGCACCACGACGCCCACCGTGGCAGCAACCACGCCGATGACGACCACAAGGAGAAATCTGGGAAGGTATAGAAATACACAGACTTATTTCAATCCCAAGGGTTTTCATCAAAACAAAATATGCTACGCATTTGCGCCGTGCGTGGTTTGGACCAATCTTGCACACATGACAAGTTTGTGGACTACCCCGCCCCAATTTTCAACTAGTTGTATAAATTTGCACCCGCCCGACAACTATTTGTATGACAAGTGTTATTACCTCAAACTTATAAGTCAGGTTAGTCATGTATAGTTTCCTTACAACATTATTTGGTCACGAGTATTCGGTTGTTAATTTGTTTTTTAAGCATAGTTCATTCCCTTATACCTTCTTTCTTTTTTATAACGCGTATTAGTTGTTTAAAATCAAAATTGCTACATTTAATAAATTTTATAGAGGGGGAGTAACTAACAACTACATAAAGATAACTAAATGACAAATGGTAGCGAAGAAGGAAAATCCTGACAAGTTGTGTATGTGATATATAGTCCACAATCTTTTCGTCAGTTTGAACTCTTGGTAGACATTTTATTGAATGAAAAGAAAAAAAGGTCGCCATTGAAGAGCATCATTCGACTCTTGTGGTGCAAAGACTCCAGTAATAACAGTGGCAAATCGTTATTCAAATCACCTAGGAATTCCATGGGAAGGAAAACGCGCATCGGACTAGGAAAACACGCTTTCTGTGTCTCACCTCGCCAGACTCTCCTTTGAGTACTAGTAGTAGGGAAATGTCTTGGATCCGTTCCAAAAGGAAATTTTAGCACGCGGCATGTCTATCGGCGTCTGGACTTAACCGATCGTCAGCTGGCTGTAACGTAGTCAATTAATTTGGAACGGAGGGAGTAGACATTAGTGGCGGTCTTGGGTTACTTACGGCCGAGCTAGTCGGAACCACCGTGCTTTTGAGTCAGCAGCGTGATCTCTTCTACTCGGAATAGAATGGTCCTATGTACATGGCTCCCAGCTAACTAATGCCAGAATCGATCGGTGAGCATGCTGTACGGGCTCGGGGATTCCAACATGCCGTTTGTTTCGTCAAGTCTGAATCGAAGCAAGCATAGAAGAGCACACAGACGGGACAGAGTTGTCCATCTATCTATCTATCCGTCCGCATAAGGCGTAACGCACCAAGGATAATACACATGATCCTTCTTTCGACAAGAGGCTATTTTATTGATGTATCGCGTATGAAGGAATGCCGACCGATAGAACCGTGAAAATGAACAAACGGAATATCGTTGCTTAAAAAATAACTACGAATTCCCTTTTCTTTTGTGAATCCCTGTTTGTATCCTTTGAGCACACGCCCATAAGTAGTGATCAAATCAAGGAATGAAAAATATGTCGACTGTCGTGAGGGTTCAAGTCTCTCTATCCCTAGACCCTCGTTTATTCTCTACCTTATACGGAGTAGTATTTATTTATCCTCTTTATTTCTTTTTATCAGTGGGTTTGACATTCATTAGCCTTTTCATTCTACTGTTAGTCTGTTACACAAAGGAGTGCAGAGATTATTTGATTCGTTCACAGTAGCCATGAGATGATCATCTTAGAGTGATCCTTTTGTCAACAGATGCTCCCGTAGTCTCCGAAGGATGAGAACCACTATGCAACATCTACACCGATAATTCAAGTATTGTACACGTCATTAGTCCCTAGTCCGATTCTTTGTGGTAACTATCAGTAATAACGAAATTACAAAATGGATATGTTTATCATAAAGAGATCTGTTGTTCCCTACCCTGTGTCACGTTAATTGTTATCTGAACAAAAAAATCACAAAAGTGACTTTTGGTAAGAGTCAAGTATTATACACGTCATTAGTACGATTCTTTGTGGTAACTATCCATAATAACGAACTTGCAAAATGGATATGTTTATCATAAAGAGATCTGTTGTTCCCGACCCTGCTTCACGTTAATTGTTATCTGAACAAAAAGATCACAAAAGTGACTTTTGGTAAGAGTTATGTCTTGGTTGGCGCACGCGCGGGGGGGGGGGGGGGTGGACATTTCAGTTCTGCATGTCTATGGAGTCTCGCAAAAGCCAAACACATCAGAGATAGATATAGATGTAGAAATTTGTCGTACAAAGCACACTTCATAGACATCAGTAGTCGATTGATGAAAAGCGGCTCGGGAAAATTTGAACCCAATTGCTACAATGATTGATATAATCGCAATTGAAATTCCCATTCGGTTACACATTTATGTATTGATAAGACCGTTCAAAAATTTTGAACCTCGATCTCCGTCTCAAGGAAGTCAAAAACTAATTTTCCTGCCATGACAAAACCCCATGCCGATATCCACACCCGGGACCGTCACTCTTGCTAATGAAAAAGTGGAGATCCAAAACTTCGAAATGACACCTCAAAAGCCGCCACTAAACCGGCAAAGGTAGTACGGTGATTCGATCGATTTCTGAAGGATGACCTCTCTGCTTAGAAGCCACATGACCGTACCACCGACACTCACGTTTGTCCGCCGGTAGCACATTAACTGAATTGAAATACTTCACAATATGTCACACATTATAACTAAATTATCTGACAACCTATCAACATAAACAATAATAACAAATACAATCCGAATTGACTCCATACCATATTTGAACATCACAGGAACCTCCTGCCTTCAAAACAAACATATTTTTTAAGCTTCTTTCAGTGGTCACACGTTATCTTGCTTTTGAACTCTTCATCCTCCATTCCATTCCAATCAGGGTCGTAGATATTCCGAGACATCTAAACGAGAATGGACAGGTAGAATCGAAGAAATGCATGCTGAATTCGTTATCTCTAACTCGAATAAAAAAAAGTCCTCAATTTCAAACCCATTCCCTAACCGAGGGGTGGAACTCACATTGGCGCTCTCGAAGGAGGAGAGGAGGTTGGCATTGCCGCCCCTAGTCTCACCTTCATTTCATGACGGCATGGCGAATGCGGCGGCGGAGCATGGAATGTGACATGAAGTGTGACAAAGAACGAGCATGCATTAAGAGAGAGATAGATATATAGAGAGATGTTAGGCAGGACGACTGTGGGCAATAGTCAACTATAATCCGATAGGCTGTTAATAGCAATTTGAGGTCGGCGGCTCGTTTGCCACTCATCCTACCAGTGGTTCAAGATAGTCAGAAATCTTGTTAGCGCGTTAAAAAGAAGGATCAAGCATTGAACCATCGCTAAGGCAAGACCCGTGACAATTTGAAAACTACAAATCCCAGTGGTTCTGTGTTTTTCTCCTGCAATTGTGGTGGGCCGGTTTATTAGAATTTTCCTCACGAAGATTGCAGACAAGACGTCATGGTACTATAAATCAGATGTGTGTACGTAGCAGATAGGCAGAAGGGTAAGGGAGGCCCACCTCACGGCAACGCGTCGCAGCCAGCTGAAGCAACGACCTGTGTAGGGTTGTGGCTTGCTTAATTTGATGTGTTCGTGGACGGTGGTTACATACCTCAACGCAACCTGATCCTGGTCCATGGACGTCTCATCAGCACCTACCCATCAATCCTCTTATAGTTGGACGTACACGAGAACGATGCTCTCCACGCACGCAGGGTCAAAAAAACTAATCAGTAGCTTGCTGACCATTCTTTCTGCAGACCCGATACGATGCCCAGGCGACCACCTTGTCGATCGATCTATCGCCATGTATCTTTCAGCCGGGGTTTGTGTGACGGGACATCACTAGGAAGGATCTCACTCCACTACTCCAGCGCTGTGGCCACGATGAAATCGAATCTCGATCGACGAGGCACGCAGCATGTCTAATCTGCAGCCGATATTTTTCAGCAGTGGCGAGAGAAGCAAGCAAAACGACATCGTGCGGGAAAAACAACGAGCACAAGGTAAGAGAAGGCACAAGCCCAACGAGCGCACGGCCCAGCTTTTCCGGAACGCCCAGAGCAAGCTGCACGGCAGCCCCGGCCCACGGAGAACGAGCTAGCAGGCTCGAAGTGAGCGCGTCGTTCTCGGAATCCGAGTTCGCGTACCGCCTTACGGCCACCAATCCGGCGCTGCCTCGGATCCGCGGATTGCTCGACCGATTTATAGGCGCTGGTGGAGCCGTGGAGGTGCACGCTCGACCCGCTCAGCACTCACGAGCTCGATCCCACTTGTAGCCCAAACGCGCGCGATCGATCGAGCCGCGACACCAATCTAGGGCATCGCCGCTGCCGCTGTCGCCACGAGCAAGGTGACTGCACCCGAGAAGAGCAATACCGTCGCAATGATGGCCGCCAAGAGGACCAACACCGCATCCTCGCGCTTGCCGGCGACCGTCCAGGAATGTCCGGTGCCAAACGCGGAGACCACGTGCCGGAAACCACGATTCGTGCCCGGGGAGGACGTCGAGGTGCGCACCAGGTTCTCGGCAACTTACGCGCAAGCCAAAGTCGTCTCCGCGTCCGCCGGCACGCACTCCTACCTCGTCCAGTACCCAGCCGCCAACAGCATCCCTAGCCGTGTCGAACGGGTGGCAGCATATGACGTCCGCGCGGCCCGCCGTGTTCCGCTTCCGCCACCACTGGACTCCGCCGACGACGTTGCGCGGCCGGCCTCTTCCAAGAGGCCACTACCGTCGGAGCAGTCGGAGCGCGGCGGCGCCGATTGTTGCAAGAAGGCCAAGAAGACAGGGAAAACGATCCCGATGGACGCACTGCCACTGCGCACTGAGCGCGACAAGAGGGAGGAAGAGAAGAAGAAGGCGCGGGACCACGGGGCCGGATTGCCGGCGTCGAAGTTGCTGCCAGCGCCCGTGAAGGCCTCTGCTGCCACGAGGAAGGTGGCTGCACCCGAGAAGGGCAATAACCTGAGGATGATGGCTGCCAAGAGAACCAACACCGAGCCACCGCGCTTGCCGGCGACGGAGACCCAGCGGCGCCGGTTCGTGCCCGGGGAGGACGTCGAGGTGCGCAGTGGGCAGTCGCAGGTGTCCGGCAAGAGGCAGATGGTGATCTACTCCCCCGCCAAAGTCGTCTCCGCGTCTGCCGGCACCAACTCCTATCTCGTCCAGTACCCCGCCGCCAACAGCGTCCCCAGCCGTACCGCACGAGTGCCAGCATCCGGCGTCCGTGCGCGCCGCCGTGTTCTTCCATCACCACGAGACTCCGCACCACGCTAAGGACGGGGAAAGGGATCCGGGATCCCAAAGGACGCGCTGCTGTGATTCTTGGAGGAGCACGAGAAGGAGGAGAAGGCAATGAAGAAGGAGCCGAGAAGATCACGATGATCGATCGGGGATGCCCTATTTCTTTAGTTTCTGTTCTCTAGCTAGTAGTTGTAGTTCTCTTTGCTCGATTCCTAGTCGTTTAGTATGCCTGATTGCCTGCCAGGAAGAACTCAATTGATGCGATGTACTGTGATCACGTACGTACTGGCCACAGAAAATGAATATACAATGATATGCGGCAACTTCAATTAGTAAATGTATAGTATATACTGGTTCTCTTTTTCTTCAGATCGGCCGAAATGGGATTTTTTATTGGTTCTTGAGACCAAAGTTTGAAATATGTTTGAGAAAGCAGCGCCAAGATGTATTTATTTTTTAGTTTAAGCAGATGATGTAGTTAAGATTGATCTCGGTCCATCAATCACGTTTTGTGTGCTGCCTATATTGCATAAGGCTGATTTGCATTTTATGCTCTCTCACCCGTGATCAACGGAAATGTAGAGACGACATACGCTTTAGTTTTATTGATTTGGCCATTAGTGGGCACTCTAGTTTCTCTTGTGTTGATCAACGGAAATGTAGAGACGATGTTTTCTCTTTTAACATCACAAACCCAACCGTTGAGTCTGCGATGATATATCGGGTATTTGTGCACATGTTTTTTCTTCTTATGGACGAAATTCCAAAAATATTATTATCGGTCAAAACTCGCATATATATAAATTCAAACGTTGAAAATTTGATCAAATATGCTGAAAATATTTAGATAAACACAGAAGAAGCTTTGAGCGTGGCAGGAAGGCATCGATCACGGTCAAAGTTTCTACTTCTCAACTTGTGTTTAGACAATGCCCTTTTCCATGTAATTAGGATAGAATGTTATTTATCATGTCTTAAAATGTTTCGAATTCAAGTTTCGTTTGGAAATTTTCGTGCGGTAAAGAAATACATGTTTAATAGCCAGACCTACGTCCCACTTTGGCATAAAAATCAGTTGGTACACAAAACTTGCGTGTACATGATTGATGCGGACGCGTGAGGTGGAACGATGCTGCAAAATACTCTTTTGAGATTATGTGTTTAACTAAACATGCATTTGCGTTGCTACGGTTGATTGAAATTTTCTCCAATATCTTTTTTCCTTCTAGTGGCACCACTTATCCTTCAAATTTCCCTTTTAGTGCAACATGTCCCGCTCACTGGTCAATTATTTGGAGGAAAAACGTTTGCACGACCCAGATTTTGACTTGCCTGACCCTAGCATCACTTCACTCTCCTTAGAGCAGGTCCAACGAAAGCGGCAAATTTGACCCTGTATGCATCAACTTGGAGATCTTTCTAAATTCTTCGCCTCTTCCAATGGGCTCTCTAAATCTCGCTCTATATACTTCACCATCTATATTTTGTTTGAACTATTCATTATGTTATTTTGTGCACTCTTTATCCGTTATATGAATTAATATTATTTTGTGCGTGTGGACTGTTGTGTAATATCTAATCTACCCCTATCTATCTTTCTTCTTACTATCTATATATCCCACTCACGTATTTTTTTACTAAACAAATACATATCTTTCAGTTAATATCCTACTGGCAGAGCATAGTGTGCTTGAGAACAACAAGGTGTAACATTAGAACTGAAATTTAGTACTCGCAGAAGCATGAAAGTAAAATTGTAATTTTACGCATATAAACGATTTCTGGGTTTCAGTCGGACATATGCTACTAGAAATCAGCTGGACAGAGAGAAACCAGAGGAGCATATTGTCCATCTTAGTAAATTTAGTGCGTGTACACAGCTGGCCTGCTAGGGATCTTACAAAAGAAATGTCATTTACATGTCTGCCTCCGATATGTCAAAATAGCAAGGTCGAACTTCGAAATTGTAGTCTCTGAACTTTAATACTCGCATCACTAACTTCATATCAAACAGCCAACTATCTTGTCAATAAAGATGGAAAGACGTTCACTTCAAACAAATGTTAGACAAGCAGATGATATCTAACTTTACAGGCTCTAGTTGTGACACATAGGTTTCCTAACCTATCAATGCCCAACAAAAGAAAATGAATACACATGAACATCTGGACCAAACAATAAAATGCACATGAACATTGCACAAGAAGAACCACAGCCTCCTGCATAACAGAGCATTCTGACAGCATTGCCATTGGAATCAATGTGGGCATGATAGCATTGCCCATGCCCATTTAAACAAAAAAAAACACTAAGGTACTAACATAACATGTAAAGCCATGGTAGCATTGCCTAAAGTGAGGGAACAACATAGGACCATCCATTGCAAGTTTTATCTTCAGTCTACTGTACAATGTACATAGTGGTAAGGCGTTTGAAATAACATTTAAGAATTGTAACATAATGAGAGTGTGCGTGAAGGTGCATATTTAAGACGAATTTGAGTCTTCGCTCACAATGAACTTCTTTTTCTGTTGAAAACCATGGTCACTTGGTAATTCCATACAGGGTGTATATAAAACTATGTGATCCGTAGGAAATAAGTATGTTTTATTTGTAGACCAGAGATAAGTAGAAATAAAATGGATGGAGCAAAACTGAATTTTTTCCTTCAATTCTAACCATGGACCACATAGTGATTTCTTATTTCTCTGATTTTTGTAACACGTATGTGGTCATGTTCACAGAAACAGAGCAGCTCTTTTCAGTCTATTCCTTGTAATCAAACCTAAATCTCAGCTCACCTATCAGTCATAAATCACTCAAAAGAAGGAGATTACGTGTACCTATTTGAGCAATGAACCGAGACCTGTTAAGACTACCTTTTTAATCAAACCTGAACTAAAACAGAATAATTTTTGTAGTTACCACACAATACACAGTTTAGCCTAAAAATCCAGACATGTGCATAAAGTTTGCTATGCTAAATGACATGCCTGATCTTATATCTAATAAGGAATATTGGATGCTTCTAGCTAACTTAATGGAAAGGACATCACTCACTTGACAATGCTGAGAGAGAATCTGAGAAAATGTATGTCTGTAACGAGGAAATTTCACAGTTACACACAACAGTTTGAAAAATGTTGGCATGATATCGCTTAGAAGACACTAACATCCGAATCAATGCTTAGACCCAGGCTTCAATACAACTTTAAACAATGCGGGTCTGAAGAAGATTCTCTAGAATCAACAGGCAGAATTGTCATATATTAAGAATTTAACCAAACTTCATGAGCAGATAACAGAGCACTATGAAAAGGAAACATGTCAAAACATAAATTGTTTATTTTACCATGTAGCAATCACAAAACAAAAAAGGACTGATGCTATAAGCTAGTAATATAGCATAGATAAATGTTTCAATAAGCAGTGCACGTAATGGACATTCATGCTTGCAAAGATGAGTCGATCCTAAGTGAATTCCCTTTTGTGGTAACTGATTAATATTTGTTCATATGGCTATGATATCTTGACTTGTTAGCTGGATACACGTGTTTCTCTTGTGGTGTTTATGACACGGCAGAAATCGATGGTCAACTTAACAACTCTCACACCTTGATGAGGGAGTCGATCAGTGCCTACTCTTTTTTCGGAACTGACCAGTGCCTACTAATGTTTGTAGGGGAAACAGCAATAAAGGAAAGGATCAAATTGCTTGTTGTTGTACATGAGGTTTGTTGTTGCAGAAGGCCAGTATGTTTAGGATAATAACCAGTTGCCCAAGGGTCAAGGCATGTATACATAGTTGACCAAAGAGAGAGGTCAATTTATGACTATAACTTCTGAACCTTTCTTGTTACTGATGATCGGTCGTGAAGCCAAACTTTGATCCACAAGCAGTAGTGGGTGGTTTGGAGTTGTGTCCCGAGACACTGAAAATACAAATTTGTAGTTTCACGCTACATAGCTGACCTAGTAGCCAAGATAAAAGAGGAAGCCGCCCTTTCGGCCGTAGCGGGAGCAACAGGGCTACGTGACATCATCCGATGACTCACATCATCCGATGACCCAGGACGTCCACTAATGTCCATGTTTTTGTAATCTACGCACACCTCTTATGAGGCTAAAACTGATGTAAAACTTCTCCCCTTTCAATGAAATGAAGCGCAAAATCTTTTTGTGTTTTCTCGAAGAAAAAAGTTTCACCCTACATCATTTAGAGCTACTGTAAAATTCCAATAAGAGAAAAATGCAGGTTTAGTACATGAACTTGTCAAGAATGCGCGGTTTGGTCAAGAAGTTGCAGAACGTGAAAAACGGGTCACAAAGTTGCCATGCGCCAGCGTTTTGGTCACTCCGTGACGGTGGATGTGAGTTTGCATACTTGGCAGCTGTAATGACTCATCAATACGTGAGGGAAACCGCAACTTCGGGACAAAGTTGATTTTAAGGGGGAGATACTATAATGACCCGTAGTTCAGAGAGTAGAAAGGGGCTAAATTAGATTTGTGCATTTGCATAGCATGCATCTGAAAATACGGGAAAATTTAAAACTTTTTCAACGAAGTCATAGAGTGTTCAACCACCACTCGAAAGGCTAGTTGAGAATGCCGTTAGTTTGACGAGTAACTAAAAACTTGGAATCTAATTTGTGAAATTTATATCGAGGTTTCGCTGATGTTGGTGGATTAGACTTAGTCATCAACATGAGTGCTATAAACTTCAAAATCTTGTCTTATCTAAATTCTGAAACAATTGATTACAAACGAATAATACAAGAAACTATAAATCAAATGGTGAGTATGACTTACATCATTAATAGAATAAGTACATATCTTAAAGAAAAGAAAAGAAGGAATATATGGAAGATGGATAAAAGACTAAATTAAATCTTAATCTAGATCTACTTATCCTACCAAGACTATCTTATCTTCTTATCTCCCAATCTTCTCAAAATCATTCTACAAGAGAAGGAAACACAAGAAAAGAGGAAGTTCAACAAGAAGATTATGAAGAAGGATTTCTTAGATATGCATAGAAGCACTATGCCAATCCATCACTAAGTATTTGGAAACTCCAATATCAAAATCTATTCTTATTAACTTCTCTAGTAATAGTGTGATATTCCAATGTTAGTGTTATATAGAAGTAGTTTGATAACGAGTTTCGAAACCTTGTTAACAAATCACTTTTGTATACTCAAACAATTGAGTGTCATATACAAATAAACAGAAGGTCAGATAATCCAGTACATCTCAGCCACTTGAGTATGGGAGGTAATTTGATGACAAGACTAGCTACCTTGTTAACAAATTCTTCTTATATGCATAAGGCAATAGGATGTCATGAAATACACATACATTCTTCTGTAACCAACCAACAGAAAGCTTTACTTGGACGACTGAGATGGATGTCTTCACCACAAGGGTGAGGCAGGTGTAGTTGGATACTAGATCAGGGACTTTAAGAATTTGTCTTAAGTCCAGTTATTGACTTGAGGGCAATACCAAGTTAAAGGCCACAATGGATAATGGATCATTTGGATCATCTGGATTCAAATAGGAAACTATGACAAGCCGTGATCTATATAAGAGAGGGAACAAGAATAAATACTAAACCACAAATATAACTTAGGCAACATAATCAAGTTTTCAAATAAGAAAGTGACATGGTAGTTTTTGGTGTTTCTCCAAGGGTATAATTATCCAGGAGAAAGTAAAGCCAAATCATAAAGCCATCTAATCATCACCATATTTAACAATCACATGAGTTAACTCTTAAATTCATGTGAGTGGACAAGTCTCTAATGAGAGTAGATCACAAGATCATCTAGTTATGAGACCATTTGGTTTGTTCAAGATTTTATTCTCAAGAAGAGATAAATCTGAACATGTGGTAAATAGAACCACATGGATTATTTAGTCAGCAGTTGTTCTCTAACAATTTGCTTCCACACACCAAAATATAAATTCCTATCAAAGAGGAATGCATCAACCTTTGTATCTTCAGAATGAGATGTGGAACCAAGCAAGACTCTACTCTCATCATTTTATGTCACCATAAGACCTGATTTCAGGCAGGATATATGTACTTTGTGCATCCATAGACATTTGATCATGTCTTCACATGATTTAGTTGTCAGGTATCACAAGTCAAAGTCAGTAAGACAATATACCTTGTTGGGCATGGATTTGAATTGTGACACTGTGCATACTCTATGTAGGCATCACAGTAAACAAATCATGCATATATCGTTGGATAGCAACTTGGGTTGCTCCGAAATTTCTAAAGCACCAAAAACACAAGTTTGAATATTTATATCTATCTATACCTTGGAGTCAAACCATCAAACCATCTTTAGTATTTGAAAATAACAAATACCCACAAATAAAGAATAACATAGCAAAGTGTTTTCATGTTACTTCAATGCAGATCAAAAATATAAATCACAAGCTACACATTCTTTAATAGGAAATAAATCCAAATGTGCACAAATTCATTCCAAATGTTGAGTGAATTCAAAATACTCCAAATATTCAAATTTCAGTACTGGAATAAACTTCCTTCTGAAATTCTAAACATTGCAGGACTTTTCTGTAAAACTTCCTGTTACAAAAAGGCCCTCAAACCATTTAAAACAGGAACCAGGGGCCTGTTTAAACTGTTTTTGCAATTTCCAGAAACTACAGGGGGTTTTGTGAAAAATGTTTTATTTCTCTCTTCTTCCTCCCGCCAGAAGGATGAGGAGGCCGTCGCCGTGTCGACCTCGCGCGCACCTCCTCCGAGCTCGCCTGCTTTCCTGGATAAGACGCTGAGGAGACGTCCGCATCTTCCTCTCTCGCCCCACACCCTCTCCCTCTCTCTCATGCTCTCTGTTTCGTTCCCCACGAAACCCTAGCCGCACGGCCACCACCGCCGTGTCGTCGATTCCGGCCACGCTGTGCTCCTCTGAGGGGCTGGGAAGCTCCGTCGTGCCTTCCTTGTTCTCCTCGTCGAGCCGTGCTTGCTGGGAGGCAAGCAATCGACGGAATCGAGCTCGTCTTCTCCAAGTCCGGCCGCCGGTTGTCGCGGACGAGTTCGTCGCCGTCAAGCAACACCGTACTCCGCCGAGGCTACCTACGTGCTCATGGTGAGCCTAGCTATCTTCCCATGCCCTTAATTCGTCCCAATTCGTGCTGGGTAATTAGTTCGCCGTGCACCGTCTCCGGCCGCCACGAAAGCTCGCCGCCGAGCTAGTTCCGACGACCATTAGGGAGCGGCGTCGCCACCAAATGGTAGCCCGCATCGTTCTCTACCCGATGCGTGCTCGAACCCGTCCTAATTCGTTCCGAATCATCGGATTCGAGCTCGGCCAGGAGCTCAGCTCCATTGCTGACGTTAGCATGACGTCAGCGAGCCAATCAGATTTTTTCCTGAATTTTCTTTTAAAAAATAAATAAAATTATGACAGGTGGACCCCACTGTCAGATATTTAATCATTTAGGAAATTATTTTGGGTAATTATTAAAACTATGACAAGTGGGACCAACTCATTTTAATAAATTCCAGAAATTGTTTAAAATTGAATTTAAACTTTGGAAATTCATAACTAAATCATTTTAAATCATAAAATATAAATAATATACCAAAATGTTAAGAAAAATAAAATCTATTTATTTATACCATTGAATGTGTGTTTAGTTACAATTGAGTCACTTTAAAATTGAAACAATAATTTACTTATTATTTGAAATATGGAGTTAATTTGAAATGCTAATTTGGATACATTTTAATTTCATGTAAAATGTTTCACATGCTTCACTTCAAATTCTAAAATGTGTTTTCACCATAACATATAATATTTTTATTTCAATAACTGATTAATTAAAATGATACTTTATTTAAGAAAATAATTAATAAGGATTATTTTCATAATTTTTAAAATGAAGTTATAAGCTTATGAAATTTATTCTACTATTACTTAATAACCATTTTTAATGAATAAAAATCTAACAACACTTTGAACTACTAAGTTTCTTTTGAATAAAGGTTTCACATATTTCATTTATTACTTAACTTCCTTTCACTTATATTTTGGTTAAGTAAAGAAAATAGGAAACAACTTAAAAGTTCATAAACACTAATGTAGCAATGCAAAATGTTCTACTCTAAAAACAAATCCTTCATCCAAAAATAAACAAAGCTAAGTATAAGTTAGTAAGTACTTGACTAAGTAAAATAAGCACCCTTATGTTATGTGTTGATACCAACAAATTTATAGATTATCTATTTCTTCAAAAGTTATTCTTTTTGTATTCATGACTAATAATACTACACCATTTCTTCAATTAATTGAAGTCAATACATGTTCTTTACAAACCTAAAGATTATAATCAAACCTAAAACAACCACTTAGTAATATGATGTTGTTTTACTTTATTCTTATGCTTAACATGGTACTTTAAAGTTAGAGTTTTAAAATTCATCTTTCTTGTGAAGTAAACCTGAAGGGAAAACAAATCTAAATGTAATCACCAAACTCAAACAACAATCAACCATCGAGAGTTAGCTACGTGGTTTAAAGCGATGCATCTCATACTTATGCATAATAGCATATTGCTTCTTCAAACATTAGTCCTTACCGGACCAATGACGCTTTTTTCCAGATTTTGGAGTCTTTATTGTATCGAAGACCTTGGCTGCATAATCTTACAGTCAAAAGGGCAAGTTCACTCTTGCTCATGTCCTACTTGATTATGTTTATCAAAGTAAATGCAAAATACTATGGTTTATCATTGCATGAAAAAGAAAAACCTATCTTCGAATGATGTGAATTGCTATATATATTGTTGGCTGGCAGATGGAACCATGGTATGATGTGGTTGGTGGAGGTTCCATTTGCACGGGAAAGTATTATCTAGGATTTAATAACCAATGCCGTCAGTGTTCTTGCGCCGTAAATTACGCGTTAACCATAAGACTTGGAATGGGACGGGGAAGTCATCTGTGACCTTTTCCCTTTCACATGTCAACGGACAGCCAGTTCCGTAGGCTGTAGGTCTTGCGAGACTACATGCACATGGGTGGGACCCCTTAATTCCCATGGTTTCTGGTGTCTATGATGGATTGTAGGGGTTGTCTGGAACGGTCTATCTTTTTGGTATAGGGGAGGACTTGGTCCGGATCGGTCTACCATAAGATAAAGGGAGGACAGACCTACAAAAGGGTGGGCATGCGGGGTTGTTGGAGAAGCACGGCGAATGGCTTGGATCAACAATCGGGCCCCACACCATAGGAAGTGTGGACAGGAAAGTACGCCTGGTTGTGCAACATGATCTTGATCTCTTATGGGTAAAGCAACGCACCTCTGCAGAGTGTAAAAAAGTGTGACATGTTACTCCCTGTTCCGGGAAGGAGCTGCGAATGCTGCAGGAAAGGTGGCTCCATGAAGCCCTAGCACCTGTGAATGGATGACGGGCATAGTTTTCTGAAGATAAAATGAATATTTTCCTAAAAATGTTTTACAAAGATATGCATGTTCATCCATGACTTTTTGGTATGGATGGTAGCTAGTGCATAAAACACCTTATTCCTGTTATATGAACTTGCTGAGTAACGCTCGTGTTGCTCACCCTTTCCTCCGTTGACCCCTGCTTAGATTATTGGAGACAGCAGTGGAAGGACAGGAGTCCATAACGATGTTGGTGAAATCTTCAACAAGGAGTCAAATCAACCTGGTGAGGCCTGAAGGAGTCAACCTCTACTTTGCCAAAGGAGGAGTGGCGACAACAGTGCAATGGTGGACACGACGCCAATAATGCCTACGCAAAAGACAAGGATTATAGGAAGGAGGAGCACTACTCCAGACAAAGATATTCCAGATGGATATATTAGGGTTGTGACAACAGCAATAGTGGATTAGGAGTTAGAAGTAGAGCTGGTATCCAGCTTAGTGCTTCGACTTGAGTCTTTCAGGAGTTTCATTTGCACGAGATCTACTTCTGTTTGTAAAGGAGGTTCTCGAGATTTTGTATTGAATAGTGTTGTAATCCTATAGTGTTACCTTGGACCGTACTACTCTAAAGGATATAATATTTACGGATTGGTCCTTCCGTGAGTATTATGTCAACGAGTTGTACACTACAACATGCAGTGGTGTGCGTGGTCACTACAGCAGCCATTTTTTTTTGCAATTTGCCCCTTAATTTTTATTTATTCTAATTGTTAGGTCCTTTTCAACTGTTTTTGTTTGCCTTTTAGGGAGGGATTTGTAAAAACAAAACTTTAGGGGGTGATTTGCAAAAAAAATTGTATGCAAACTCACGGCCACCGTCACAGAGTGACCAAAACGCTCGCGTGTGGCAAATTTGTGACCCGCTTTTCAACAACTTCGTGACCAAACTGCACATTATCGGCAAGTTCATGTACTAAACCCATGTTTTTCTCTTCCAATAATATGCTAGCAGACACATCCAAACAACACGGAAGTCCTCCACTAGAAAATTCATTGAAATTGTATGACACCATCAAGCAGTTAGTTATACACAGAGATGCAAGTATGGGAAAAGGAAACCATCTGAACTGAATTCACCAAATCAAAAATATAGAAGATCTGTGAGGAGGCAAACGCTATATGTTGATAGCTCCCTGCAATAACACACATGACACATGAAGCATTTAGCAAACATGGCATCAGAAGAGTCACGATATGTCCATTATTCAGACTATGACAATGAGAAATACTTCAATCATTAGTGTCAGTAGATAGGGCCATGAGGAGTAGGCATTTCCCAACCGAAAATCCAATTTGGTGCCCGAGCTCACCTACACCCGTTATCCTGTACCTCCATTCACTTCGAGATGTGGTTCCACGCTTCCCTGGAGACAAATTTTACCACGGTAAATTCAGATCTCTGCCAACTGCTGACAAGTCATTAAATGACCCTGAGATAGCTGTCCAGCACGGAACATCTAGTGGAGGACGGAGTGGACTGGGTTTCTAATTTTCTTCTCTTTCGTCGGTGATAAGCATCGTCGATATGACACGGACTTCCAATCACACAGTGGCACGTAGCGCCGTGGGTTCTTTTTAACCTCACTTCCCTTGAGCGAAAAGAGCCATCCAACCATTTCCAAAAGCTAAACAACAAACAAGATGAGGAACCAGAAGAGCCGTGCTCAAGACTGCAAGGTCGACCACATAGATCTCATCCCCGGGATGCCGGACGACGTCGCCGTCGACTGCCTGGCGCGCGTCCCGCACGGCTCCTTCCGCTCCATGCGGCGCGTCTGCCGCGGCTGGAGGGGCGCCGCCGTCACGCCGGACTTCGCCCTGGCGCGCGCCAACGCCGGCGCCAACGAGGATCTGGTCTTCCTCCTGCAGTTCGGGATCCCGGTGGCCTCGGAAGACGGCACAACCCAGGCGTACGGCGTGTCGGTCTACAACGTGACCACTGATGACCCACAAGTATAGGGGGTGTATCGTAGTACTTTCGATAAATAAGAGTGTCGAACCCAACGAGGAGCAGAAGGTGTTGACAAGCGGTTTTGATGAAGGATTCACCGTAAATGCTCTCAGACAAGTTTTTAGGAGTTTTTGATATGACAGATAAATAAAGTACAAGTAAATAAAATGCAGTAATAATAGTTGCAGCGAGTGGCCCAATCCTTTCTACAGCAAAGGACAAGCCGGTTGTTGTACTTATAATGACCAAACGTTCTAGAGGACACACGGGAATATTGTCAAGTGCTTTCGCTTCATATAGTTGATTAATCTTCATTGTTTTGATAAGTGTTGTGTGGGTGAACCTATGCTAATGCACCGCCCTTCCTAGGACTAATACATACTTGTGATTATACCCCTTGCAAGCATCCGCAAATACAAGAAAGTAATTAAGATAAACTAACCACAGCCTTAAACTTTGAGATCCTGCTATCCCTCATGCATCGATATACCAACGGGTGTTCAGGTTTCTGTCACTCCGGCAACCCCACAATTGGCAAACGAATACACAATGCATTCCCCTAGGCCCATAAAGGTGAAGTATCATGTAGTCGACGTTCACATGACACCACTAGAAGAATAACACCACAACTTAAGCATCAAACCATTAAATATTACTCAACATAGTTCACTACTAACATCAAGACTTCTCCCATGTCCTCAAGAACTAAACGAACTACTCACAAGACATCATACGGAACATGATCAGAGGTGATGTGATGATGAATAACAATCTGAACATAAACCTTAATCCAATGGTTTCACCCAATAGCATCAATAACAAGAGTAATCAACACCGGGAAAGTTTCCCCTATGAAATAGACAAGATTCAGCCCTAGATGTTATAGCGGAGACGGGGTGCAGCGGCGGTGATGATGGTGTTGGCGGTGGAGATGATGATGATGATCCCGATGAAGTCCAGCTCGATGACGGTGATGATTGCGATGATTTCCCCCTCCGGGAGGGAATTTCCCCCGGCAGATTTCTTCCTGCAGGGGAGCTTTTCGCTCTCCGGTGTTTTCCGCCTCGTGGAGGCGGCGGAATATTTCGATGGCCGTCCTCTGTGTGTTAGGGTTCCGAGGGGGTCAAGTACACGAAGGGGGAACGGCTGAGGTGGGCCAGGGCCCCCAAACCACCTGGCGGCGCGGCTGGTGGGCCCGCCGCGCCAGCTGGTGAGGAGGGCCCACCTTGGCCCTTCTCAGCCTCCCCTTTTGGCCTCCTCCGTCATCTGGTAAAATAGGGACTTCCATATGTCTCCTTCGATTTATTGATCTTCAGAAATAGTGCATCTCGACGGTGCTTTTTCCAGCAGAATCCTGATTCCGGTGTCCAATTCTCCATTATTCATCAAACATGCAAAATAGGTAAAATAACATAAGTAACACTTCTAAATATGAAATATATCGATGAATAGCAGTAAATTATGATATAAAATAGTGATGCAAAATGGACGTATCAACCCCCCCAAGCTTAGACCTCGCTTGTCCCCAAGCGAAAACTGAGCTCAGTAAACATGACCACAAGTTTATGGAGCAAAGTGTCGATAAATAAAATACGGACAAGAAGCATCACATTCATTGATACACAAGTCATTCTAGACAGCAACTTCCCTTCATATAATCTAACTTGAAATAAGTAAAGGGAACCACGATGAAGTGCATAAAGAGAACCATGATTGGTGAAGGCAAACTTAAACTCTTGGTCAGAGAACAATTAACAGATCATACTTATCTTTCGAGAAGAGTCTTTATATCAGAGCTTATATAGCAGAACTTACATGCCTTAATCATAACAGTCTCCTTACAGTCATTGATAACTTTCAAAGTTATATTCATTCGGATAAAAGCTATTGTGCGAAACAAGGAAATGAGAGATATGATTAGAAGTATCAACACATATAACTAATTGGATCTCAACAACTCAAATGCTTGCTTGAGATAGAGAGGAATGGGTTTACTGACTCAACAATAATGTAAAAGATAGGCCCTTCGCAGAGGGAAGCAGGGATTAAATCATGTGCTAGAGCTTTTAAGTTTTGCAAAGCATATAGAGAGTATGAAAATAGTTGTTTGAGCTATGTATGTCGTTGTCAACGAATCGTAGTAAAGTGAACACTAACCCCTTGTCAACCAGACTTTCAAGAGCGGCTCCCATGAAGGACGTTATCTCTACCAGCAAGGTAGATCATCCCTCTTCTCTTTTGTTTACACATGTATTTTAGTTTCTTTATAGCTGACACTCCTCCCAACCTTTTGCTTACACAATCCATGGCTAACCGAATCCTCGGGTGCCTTCCAACATTCACATACCATGGAGGAGTGTCTATTTACAAATTAAGTTGCTTACTGATAAATCAGGGCAAAACATGTAAAGAGAATTATTAATGAAAGTTGTAGTTAATTGGGACTGGGCACCCCATTTGCCAGCTCTTTTTGCAAATTGTTGGATAAGCGGTGTATATGCCACTAGTCCATTGGTGAAAGTCTGTTTGACAAAAGTGCTAGAGAAACTCTACAAAACCCTCATGAGCTAATAAACAGTGACACAAAACTAGGAGTAATAAGTTTTGAATAATTTAAAGGTAGCACATGAAGTATTTACTTGGAATGGCGCAAAATACCATATAGTAGGAAGTTATGGTGGACTCGAATGGCAATGGTTTGGCTCAAGGTTTGGATGTATGAGAAGCATTCCCTCTCGATACAGGTCTTTGGCTAGCAAGGTTATGTAGCAAGCATAAGAGTTGAGGGATACAAACAATTATACAAGTGATAAGAATAATCATGCAATCTTCCTTAGAAGCACAAATAGTTTAACTTAAGAATACTAAGCTTATGAGCTACAAAGAAAGAAAGATCATGGAATAATATATTTGCATGCACTCCCTCTCTCTACTTAAGTCTCAAAGTATTGTCTACTACTGACCAATGCTAAGTTTGCCAAAACCAAAAAGATTAACTTGGTGCTCTAAAAAGTGATCCCTATACTAACAACAAGGTTATCAATATGAAAGAGAATTGCAAGCTAAAATAAAGTATGCAGAAGGTAAATGATAAAACTTCTCATTAATATTTCATAACGGCAACTCACACCAAGGGATACATAGATAACCAACTAAAAGAGAGATACTTCCACATTGCAAACCATCATATAAGATAACTTCCCTACTCACGATATGACTTTATGGAAAAGTAAAAGGCGACGGAATATTTCGATGGCCGTCCTCTGTGTGTTATCGTCCGCCGCGCCAGCTGGTGAGGAGGGCCCACCTTGGCCCTTCTCAGCCTCCCCTTTTGGCCTCCTCCGTCATCTGGTAAAATAGGGACTTCCATATGTCTCCTTCGATTTATTGATCTTCATAAATAGTACATCTCGACGGTGCTTTTTCCAGCAGAATCCTGACTCCGGTGTCCAATTCTCCATTATTCATCAAACATGCAAAATAGGTAAAATAACATAAGTAACACTTCTAAATATGAAATATATCGATGAATAGCAGGAAATTATGATATAAAATAGTGATGCAAAATGGACGTATCAACCACCGGGGAGTGGCGCCGCGAGAGCGCCGTACCGCCGGTGCCGATGTTCGCGCAGTGCGCGGCGGTGGGGGGACGCATCGCCGTGCTGGGCGGGTGGGACACCAAGACCTTCGAGCCCGTGGCGGACGTCCACGTCCTCGACGCGGCCACCGGCGTGTGGCGCCGCGGCGTGCCGATGCGGTCTGCTCAGTCCTTCTTCGACTGCGCCGGGTCGTCTTCCCGTCACAGGCGTGTGAGGTGCGCAACGTGGCTGACCGCGCGCTCGCTGTCGTGCGAGGCAGCTCACCGTGGAGCGCCGCCATCCTCCTCGTCTCCGGCAGCCGCGCGCACTGCGTGCTCGTCCCGCGCCACGTGCCTGCACCGGCGCTGCAGCCACAACGCGCCGCCACCGGAAACGCATGCTTTGGCTTGACCTTCCCGAGCGCCGGCGCCAGCGCTGGAGAGGAAGGCGTTGGAGCGGCTGGTGCCAGGCGCCGAACTGCCTAAGATTGCCTTCCTAGCACTCCTGTTAGAGGCATCCAACTACATCGCTGATACGTCTCAAACGTATCTATAATTTTTGATATTCCATGCTGATATTATATCAATTGCTACATGTTTTGGTTACACTTTATATCATTTTTATGCATTTTCTGGGACTAACCTATTAACAAGATGCCACAGTGCCAGTTCCCTGTTTTCTGCTGTTTTTGGTTTCAGAAAATCTATTAAGGAAATATTCTCAGAATTGGACGAAACAAAAGACATCATCAATAATATCGCGAGGAGATCACGGAGTCCAAAGGGGAGTCGGAGCAGACCCACCAGGGGGCAACGCCACACTAGGGCGCGGCCCAGGGTGGGCCCGCGCCCCCCTATGGCGTGGTGGCCCCCCTCGGCCACCGACGCCGCCTCTTCGCCTATATATTCTCCGCGATGCGAAAACCCTATTACGGTTGATCATATTCCACGAAAAGTTCCGTCGCGGCCGTCATCGTCAATCTCAGATCGGAGGAGTTCTGAAGCTCTTCCCGGCACCCTGCCGGAGGGGAGATCATCACCGGAGGGCTCTACATCACCATGCCTGCCTCCGGAGTGATGCGTGAGTAGTCCACCCCTGGACTACGGGTCCATAGCAGTAGCTAGATGGTTGTCTCTCTACCTTGTGCTTCCATGTTTAGATCTTGTGAGCTGCCTAACATGATCAAGATCATCTTATTGTAATGCTAGATGTTGTGTTTGCTGGGATCCGATGAATATTGATACCATGTTTATTCAAGTTGTTTATCTATGTGCTCTTCATCTTGCATGCTCTCCGTTGCTAGTAGATGCTTTGGCCAAGTAGATGCTTGTGACTCCAAGAGGGGGTATTTATGCTAGATAGTGGGTTCAGTCTCTAGATATCTAGATCAGTGACAGAAAGGTCTAAGATGGTAGATGTGCTGTTGCTACTAGGGATAAAACATTGGTGCAGTGTCCAAGGGCACTTGTATTGATTACATTACACACTTTACTTCATGCAATAATCTGTTGTTAGCAACTTAATACTGAACAGGATGCGGATGCTGCCTTGAAGGTGGATTATTTAGGCATAGATGCGGTTGGAATAATGGTCTATGTACTTTGTTGTAATGCCCAACTAGATTTCATAGTAGACATCTTGACATGTATTGCATTGTTATGCCCTCTCTATTTGTCAATTGCCCAGCTGTAATTTGTTTACCCAACATGCTAGTTATCTGTTCTGAGAGAGACACCACTAGTGAACTGTGGACCCTGGTCCAATTTCCTCATATTGTTTACACAACCTGCTGCAATCATCTGTTTCCTGTTACTTGCTGTTTTTCCTGCTGTTTTCCACACCATACGTTTAACTCTTTGTTTCTGCAAGACCGGAGAGATTGACAACCTCTCTGTTTCGTGTTGGGCAAAGTTCTGGTTTGTGTCTGTGCAGATTCCACGTTGGTGCAAGCTCCCTAGCGCCAGGGGGAGTCAACATCAACAACCTTCCAATTGATCGTCAAGTCCTACTGGTCCGATTAAACCTTGGGTAGATTATTCAAGGGAAAACTTCTGCTGTCTACATCATAACCTTCCTCTTGGGGTTCACCAACACGTAGCCATCAAGTTGTTTTCTGGCGCCGTTGCCGGGGAAGTACTCATCATCACCATCATCATCATCATCCTCAAATACTCTCCCGTCAACCAGGCACCAATCGCCATGGCCGTGCTCGCACATGCGCTCTCCCCTAGTCTCGTCTCCTCGTAATCCACGTCGTTATCATCCAAAGTTCCAGACTGCTCAAAGATTCCGAGCTCAGATGTGCCATGGAAGCTAGCAGGCTCGTATTCCACATATGTGCATCTGCCATGTCTGTTTGATGTATTTCCATGATTTTGCCGTTCCTCTGAGTCATAGATATTCCTTTCCTCTCTTGATTTGCTATCCACTGCTAGCATTATTGCATTTTTCTATGTAACTCGTGTCAAGATGTGTTCATGCGTATGATGATTGTACATACCTGGAGTGATTTTTAGCCTGAAGCAGATGGTCTTTCTGTTTCATTGCTGTGCTCGCCGGCGTGATCGAGTCAAAGAGCTACGTGTCTTTGTGTTTGTCTCATAGTGGGGCTAGCAAATCTATGTATTTCAAATTTGCTGCATGCTTAGTGTCTAATTAGGTGTCGTTGTGTTAGTCTTGCCAGCCGGGTAGGCGGGTAGCTAACTTTGTAAGTCAAGTTTGCAGCTAAGCGCGTCATTATGTACGTAGGTGCACTAGACAGCAACATGGAAAACGTAACCGTTTCAGAGTTTAAGTCGCTCGGTGATACGTCTGAAACGTATCTATAATTTTTGATATTCCATGCTTGTTTTATACCAATTGCTACATGTTTTGTATACACTTCATGTCATTTTTATACATTTTCTGGGACTAACCTATTAACAAGATGCCACAGTGCCAGTTCCTGTTTTCTGCTGTTTTTGTATTCCAGAAAAGCTAGTCTGGAAATATTCTCGGAATTGGACGAAAATTTACGGAGGCCCCTATTTTACCAGAAGACTCCATGGGCCAGAAGGACAAGTCCGGGGGAGGCCCGAGGGCCCCACACGCGGGCTGGGCGCGGCCAGGAATCTCCGGCGCCCTAGGGTGGTGTCGTCTCCTCGTGCACCGCCTCGCGACGCCCTTTGGACTATATATTGCCCTGACCTAAAACTCACGGAACAATTGACGAAACTCCCGAATACATCTCCGTGCTCCGCCGCCACGAAACTTCGTTTCGGGGGTCAGAAGGTCCTGTTCCGGCACCCTGCCGGGACGGGGATTGACCCCCGGAGCCATCTCCATCGACCACGCCGCTTCCACTTCGACTCCATGATGGTTTGTGAGTAGTTCCCCCATGGACTACGGGTTCTAGCTGTAGCTAGTTGGTACTCTCTCTCCCATGTACTTCAATACAATGATCTCATGAGCTGCCTTACATGATTGAGATCCATATGATGTAATCGGTGTTGTGTTTGTTGGGATCCGATGAATATTGAATACTATGTCAAGTTGATTATCAATCTATCTTATATGTTATTTAAGATCTTGCATGCTCTCCGGTACTTGTGGTTACCTTGATCAAGTAGTTGCCTGTATCTCCAAGAGAGAGTATTTATGCTAGATAGTGGGTTCATGCCTCCATTTAATCTGGGACAGTGACAGAAAGTTCTAAGGTTGTGGATGTGCTGTTGCCACTAGGGTAACCTAACGATGCTATGTCCACGGCATATGTGTTTGTTTACATTACGCACTTTACTTAATGCAATTATCCGTTGCTTGCAACTTAATACCAACGGGGAACTCGGATGACAACCCGGCGGTGGATTATTAGTCATAGACGCTGTTGGATAACGGTCTATGTATTTTGTCGTAATGCCCAATTAAATATCATAGTAGTCATCATGTCATATATATGCATTGTCATGCGCTCAATATTCTGTCAATTGCCCAACTGTAATTTGTTCACCCAACACTTGTTATTGGAGAGTTACCACTAGTGTAGATAGCTGGGAACCCCGGTCCATCTGTAATCATCATTGTTTTCCGTCAACTCCACGCAAGCAACTATTTTCTGGTGCCATTGCTTCTGTGTTACTGCTACTGTTGCTCTCATATTACTGCTGCTTTCACATCACGTTTGTTACTAGTGCTTTCTCAGGTGTGGTGGAATTGACAACTCCGCTGCTAAGGCTTATAAGTATTCTTTGTCTCCCCTTGTGTCGAATCAATAAATTTGGGTTTTACTTCCCTCGAAGACTGTTGCGATCCCCTATACTTGTGGGTTATCAAGACTATTTTCTGGCGCCGTTGCCGGGGAGCATAGCTCTACTCATAAGTTCACCTGGGGAGTACTCTCACCTCTCTCTCTGTTTTTATTTTATTTTGTTTTGTCTAGTTTACTTTTGTCTAGTTTTATTTTGCTTAGTTTATTTTTTTAGTTTGTTTTTTTAGTTTACTTTTGTTTAGTTTATTTTTGTCTAGTTTTATTTTTCTTATATACCCGAAAATCCATAAAAATTTAAAAACCAAAAATCTAAAAAAAACTGTTGCTATGGAAGAACATGCTAGAACCTCTATGTTTATGGAAGCTAAAGAATTATATATAAAGTATAGAGAATCAAGAGAGGGTAAAATCATGAGAGGCATGTTAAAAAAGTTAAATCAAATTGCTGAAATTTTGCTGGAACGCCATGATATAAATTGTTGCTCTGAACAGATACTAAACATCTTAAATTCCAATGTGGCTTTAGTGAAGAAGTTTTAATTATGAACTATCATTGGAATAACTATATTCATTTGGGAGCTGAACAAGTAGAACAATTTGTTACATTTATGGGAGCTTCTGAAATAGATTCCTTCATGGCTAAAAATTATGAAACCTGTGTTGCTTGTAATAAACTTAAAGAAACGGTCTCTTTTATTCTTGATTATTGCCTAGAAAATTTCAGCAATAATTGTTATATCATTGATTATAAAGAGAGACTCATTAATGCACAAGAATGCACTCACAATTTGCAGGAACCTGTAGAAGAAGAAACTACTGCTGAAGCTGAAAGCTCATTGGATGAAAAAGAGGAGGAGAGTGATGAACAAAAGGAGGAAGAATGGAGTAGCTACCCATGCCTACCTTCTAATGAGAGTAACTCTTTATCTCTTACACTATTTGATTGCCCTCCATGCTTACCAAAGGAGGATGAATGTTATGTTCCTGTGGATTCTCTTGAAATATTCCCTATGAGTAAAACTTGTGGAAATGATTATGCTACTGATATTTATGATAATCCATGCTATTTTGATAAATCTTATGATAATCCTTTATTTGTGCCTAATCGAAATGCATGGTAATGAAAAGTTTGCTTAGAAAATGTTTATGATAAAGCTCTAGATGATGGTCCTATATTGGTTGATAATATTAATTGTACTACTAATGAAAATGGGATTGGAGAGGTCTTGACTTTATCTAGGAGTCCCATACCTCTTGAGAATGATCAATCATCTTGTTATAAAATTGTTAAAAGTGGGTTTGAAAGTTTTAATCCCACTATTTTTGAGCTTGATAAGAATTATGTGTTTTAGATCATGAAAAGCATGCTTTATGTGATAGTTATATTGTTGAGTTTGTTCATGATGCTACTGAAAATTATTATGAGAGAGGAAAATATGGTTGTAGAAATTTTCATGGTACTAAAGCACCTCTCTATATGCTGAAAGTTCTGAAGTTACTCTTGTTTTATCTTCCTATGCTTGTCACTTTGTTCTTCATGAATTTATTTGTGTACAAGATTCCTATGCATAGGAAGTGGGTTAGACTTAAATGTGTTTCGAATTTGCTTCTTGATGCTCCTTTTGCTTCATTTTCTATTTTTATGTGAGCATCTTTAAAACTATCAAGCCTAGCTAAAAGGCATTAAAGAAAAGCGCTTATGGGAGGCAACCCATTTTATTTTTCTGCAATTTTTCTTTTATTGAGTCAAGGAGGTTGTTTACTTCTGTAGCAACTCCTTTGTATCTTTACTTTCTTGCATTGTTGTGCCAAGAGTAGTCTCTAATGATAAGATGTTGCTAATTTTGATTGCTGCGCAGGAACAGATTTCTGCTGTTCACTGTACGAAATTCCTAAAATCACCAGATTGTGAATTAAATCTGAAATTTTTGTGCGTAATCCTGATATATGTATGCATCTTTCGTTAGTTCAACGTTTTTCGATTTGAGTCCCGTAAGTGCCTCGAAAAAATTCATCTTTACTGGCTGTTCTGTTTTGACAGATTCTGTCTCTGTTTTTTGCATTGTCTCTTGTGGGCTTTAAGCAAGGTTCTCTAGACGTGGAGGGCTGTAGCTAATGTTTTATTGAGTTCTTGCAATGTGTCACAACAGAACCAGTGGATTAAAGTTTTTGAGTACTAACCCCTCTAATGAGAATTACGTTGAGTTTGGTGTGGCGGAAGTTTTCAAGGGTCAAGAGGGAAGAGTGATATAATAGGATGAAGAAGAGTGAAGAGCTCAAGCTTGGGGAGGCTCCCATGGATCTCCCCAGCATATTTCAAGAAGACTCAAGCGTCTAAGCTTGGGGATGCCCAAGGCATCCCCTTCTTCATCGCAAAATTATCAGGTCATCTCTAGTGAAACTATATTTTAATTCTTTCACATCATATGTGCTTTTCTTGGAGCGTCTGTGTGCTTTTATTTTCAGTATTGCACTTTTATTTTCAATAAAGCTTGACTGGACCCTAGCATTCTTGATTGGGAGAGAGACACGCTCCGCTTTTTCATGAGAATACTCCTATTCTTCACTTATATTTGTTGAGTATTCATATCTAGCGCTGTTCAGCTTTTAGCTCTTGTTTTCATGTATCTCTTGTCAGAGCTATTAGCTTTCTTTTGTAGAAAGTACTCTCTTGCTTCACTTATATTTGTTTGGAGAGTTGATGAAATAAATTGATTGGTGTTTGGTTGGTTCAGAAAATGTTGCATGTGGTAATTGGTATAAGGAAAAACTTGCTTAATCTTGTAGATCACTAATTTGGATAACTTGATGCTTGTCAATTGTTTTGTAGATCATGATTAAATTTGTGCATCACATGAGTTAAGCCTATTAGTGAAGAACTACCGTAAAGCTTGTTGAAAATTTGGTTTGCATCGGTGGTATCTCTAAGGTCTAGATATTTTCTAATAACAGGGTTTGGTTAACAAGGAAGACGGTATGAAGTCTTATAACGTTTGCAATATGTTTGTCATATAAAACTTGGTGTACGGGTTGATATTCTTGTTTGCTTACATAACCTTGCTAGCCTAAACTCTGTACTGAGAGGGAATGCTTCTCGTGCATCCAAATCCTTGAGCCAAAATCCATGCCATTTGTGTCCACCATAACTACCTATATGTGGTATTTCCTTGCCACTCCAAGTAAATTTTTCATGTGCTACCTTTAAATTATTCAAAATGTTATTATTCCCTTTTTGTGTCAATGTTTACTAGCTCATGAGGAATTAGTGTGGTTATTCTTTATTCTATTTGTCAAATGGACTTTTACACCTGGACTAGTGGCATATACATCCGCTTATCCAATAACTTGCAAAAAGAGCTGGCAACGGGGTGCCCAGTCCCAATTAATTACAACTTTAACCAATTAATTCTCTTCACACTTTTGCCCTGATTCATCAGTAAGCAATGACAAACAGTGAAATACCTGAATGTGTGTAAACCAAAGAGAAAGAGGGATGATCTGCCTTGCTGGTAGAAATAACGTCCTTCATGGGAGCCGCTCTTAAAAGTCCGTTTGACAGGTAGAATACTGTTCTCACCCGCTACCATTCGTTGACAATTAACAAACACCTCTCAAAAATAGATACTCCTCCATGGTATGTGATTGATGGAAGGCACCCGAGGATTCGGTTAGCCATGGCTTGTGTTAGCAAGGTTGGGAGGAGTATCAAATATTTTATGCAATCTCTATATGCTTTCAAAAACCTAAAAGCTCTAGCACATGACTTAATCCCTGCTTCCCTCTGCGAAGGGCCTTTCTTTTACTTTTATGTTGAGTCAGTTTTCCTATTCTTTCTGTCTTCCACAAGCAAACACTAGTGTCAACTTTGTTACAACATGCGTTATATGCAACGTATTGGACTTGTTATACTACTTTGTGTTGACGATATCCATGAGATAAATATGTTGAAAGTTGAAGCAAATGCTGAAACTTAATTCTTCCTTTGTGTTGATTAAATACCTTTTATTAGAAACTATTGCTTTATGAGTTAACACTTATGCAAAACTGTTTGATGCTTGTCTCGAAAGTACTATTCATGAAAACGTTTAGCTTGTGTGATTCATTGTTTACTCATTATCTATTTGGTAGCAAATTATAGACCATTGACTTGGATCACTTCATTCATTTACATGTGCCTTGCAATATTATATGATCAAGATTATGATGGTAGCATGTCACCTCAAAAATTATTTTGTTTTTATCGTTTACCTACTCGAGGACGAGTAGGAACTAAGCTTGGGGATGCTGATACGTCTCAAACGTATCTATAATTTTTGATGTTCCATGCTTGTTTTATACCAATTGCTACATGTTTTGTATACACTTTATATCATTTTTATACATTTTCTGGGACTAACCTATTAACAAGATGCCACAGTGCCAGTTCCTGTTTTCTGCTGTTTTTGTATTCCAGAAAAGCTAGTCTGGAAATATTCTCGGAATTGGACGAAAATTTACGGAGGCCCCTATTTTACCAGAAGACTCCATGGGCCAGAAGGACAAGTCCGGGGGAGGCCCGAGGGCCCCACACGTGGGCTGGGCGCGGCCAGGAATCTCCGGCGCCCTGGGGTGGTGTCGTCTCCTCGTGCACCGCCTCGCGACGCCCTTTGGACTATATATTGCCCCTGACCTAAAACTCACGAACAATTGACGAAACTCCCGAATACATCTCCGTGCTCCGCCGCCACGAAACTTCGTTTCGGGGGTCAGAAGGTCCTGTTCCGGCACCCTGCCGGGACGGGGATTGACCCCCGGAGCCATCTCCATCGACCACGCCGCTTCCACTTCGACTCCATGATGGTTTGTGAGTAGTTCCCCCATGGACTACGGGTTCTAGCTGTAGCTAGTTGGTACTCTCTCTCCCATGTACTTCAATACAATGATCTCATGAGCTGCCTTACATGATTGAGATCCATATGATGTAATCGGTGTTGTGTTTGTTGGGATCCGATGAATATTGAATACTATGTCAAGTTGATTATCAATCTATCTTATATGTTATTTAAGATCTTGCATGCTCTCCGGTACTTGTGGTTACCTTGATCAAGTAGTTGCCTGTATCTCCAAGAGAGAGTATTTATGCTAGATAGTGGGTTCATGCCTCCATTTAACTGGGACAGTGACAGAAAGTTCTAAGGTTGCGGATGTGCTGTTGCCACTAGGGATAACCTAACGATGCTATGTCCACGGCATATGTATTTGTTTACATTACGCACTTTACTTAATGCAATTATCCGTTGCTTGCAACTTAATACCAACGGGGAACTCGGATGACAACCCGGCGGTGGATTATTAGTCATAGACGCTGTTGGATAACGGTCTATGTATTTGTCGTAATGCCCAATTAAATATCATAGTAGTCATCATGTCATATATATGCATTGTCATGCGCTCAATATTCTGTCAATTGCCCAACTGTAATTTGTTCACCCAACACTTGTTATTGGAGAGTTACCACTAGTGTAGATAGCTGGGAACCCCGGTCCATCTGTAATCATCATTGCTTTTCCGTCAACTCCACGCAAGCAACTATTTTCTGGTGCCATTGCTTCTGTGTTACTGCTACTGTTGCTCTCATATTACTGCTGCTTTCACATCACGTTTGTTACTAGTGCTTTCTCAGGTGTGGTGGAATTGACAACTCCGCTGCTAAGGCTTATAAGTATTCTTTGTCTCCCCTTGTGTCGAATCAATAAATTTGGGTTTTACTTCCCTCGAAGACTGTTGCGATCCCCTATACTTGTGGGTTATCACTCGGTTCAGGAAATCCTGGCATCATGTCCATACGGACAATAATTTTTCACGTCCAGCTCCGTCTGTCCGCTCCGTCGAACATGCACCCTTCCGTCGTACAGTGGTACCCGCAACCCCATGGTGGCCGATGTGATTTTACCGCACCCACCAGTTTTCTACGCCCATGCAGATGCGGACAAATATAAGATATACAATCTCAACGTTACTCGCACGGTCCAGATTACAGGAGCAGGTGTGCCCGGGCACCAAATCGCCTCTTTATTTCCCAACGAAATTTCTAATCTGCAGCTAGCAGAGGCGAGAGAAGCAAAGCAAAACGACATCATACGGCCCAGTAGTTTTGTCGGGCCAGCTTTTCTGAACGGGCAAACCCAGCTGCACACTGGCCCCGGCCCACGGAGAACGAGCAAGCAGGTTCATAGATCGAGAGCGCCTCGGTCTCGGATTCGCACACCGCCTTACTCGCTCGACCGATTTATAGGCGCTGTGGAGGTGCACACTCGACACGCTTGCATTGCTCCCTTCCCACAATCTCGATCCGAGTTGTACACGAAACGAGCGCGATCGAGCTGCAACACCAATCTAGGGCATCGCCGCTGCCGCCGCGTCCTGTCCTGGCGCTGCCCGCGTCCGTGAAGGCAGCCGTCGCCACGAGGAAGGTGGCTGCACCGGACAAGACGATGTTGGCTGTCAAGAGGACCAGTACCACGTCTTCGAGCTTGCCGGCGACCGCCCGGAAGTCTATGGCGCCCAGCGTGGAGGCTGCGCGCCGGAACCAGCTGTTCGCGCCAGGGGAGGACGTCGAGGTGCGCAGCAGATTCCCGCAGGTCTCCGGTAAGACGCAACTGGTGATTGTTATGTACGAGCGAGCCAAAGTCGTCTCCGCGTCTGCCGGCACCCGCTCCTACCTCGTCCAGTACCCCGCCGCCGACAGCATCCCTGGCCGTGTCGCGCGAGTGGCAGCATCTGACGTCCGCGCGGCCCGCGGTGTTCAGCCACCACTAGACTCTGCCGCCCTCGACGTTGCGCGGCCGGCCTCTTCCAAGAGGCCACTACCGTCGGAGGAGAAGACCGAGCGCGGCGGCGGCGGCGATTCTTGCAAGAAGGCCAAGAAGACGGGGAAAGGGATCCCGATGGACACACTGCCATTGCGGCGGTTCTCCGCCGAGCGCGAGAAGGAGGAGGAAGCGAAGAAGAAGAAGGCGCGAGGATACAAGCCCGCCGAATCGACGGCACCGAAGTTGATTCCCGCGTCCGTGAACGGCGCCGTCGCCAAGAGGAAAGTGGTTGCGCCCGAGAAGAGCAATAACGTGACGTTGATGGCTGCCAATAGGACCACCAACACCGCGCCACCGCGCTTGCCGGCCACGGTACAGGAATCTATGGCGCCCACCGCAGAGACCGCCCGCCGAAAACCGCGATTCATGCCCGGGGAGGACGTCGAGGTGCGCAGCGCGTTCTCGCAGGTGTCCGGCAAGGTGATCTACGCGCCCGCCAAAGTCGTCTCCGCATCCGCCGGCACCGACTCCTATCTCGTCCGGTACCCCGCCACCAACAGCATCCCCAGCTGTACCGCACGAGTGGCAGCGTCCGAGGTCCGTGCGGCGCGCCGTGTTCCACCACCACCAGACTCCGCCATCGACGCCCCATGATTCTTGGAGGAGCACGAGAAGGAGGAGAAGGCAAAGAAGGACCGGGAGCACGACGCCCAACTGCTGGCGCCGAAGTTGCAGCCCAAGAAGGTCCCGATGATCGATCGAGGATGCTCCCCCTATTTTAGTTTCTGTTCTCTCTAGCTAGTTCTGTTGCTCCCTTCCTAGTTTTTTGGTATGCCGAATTGCCAGGAAGAAAATTGATGAGATGTACTGTGATCAGAGAAACTAATGAATACAATGATATGCGGCAACTTCAATTATTAAATGTACTATTGGTTCTCTTTTTCTTCAGATAGACCGAAATGCGATTTTTATTTTAGTTCTTGAGACCAAAGTTTGAAATATGTTTGAGAAAGCAGCGCACAGATTTATTTAGTTTTCAGTTTAAGCAGATGGTGTAATTACGATTGATCTATATATGTCCATCAAATAACGTTCTTCTGTGCTGCCTCAGGCTGATTTGCATTTTATGTTCCCTCACAACGACAAGACCGATGGGGAGACGCCACCCGGCTTGTCATTAAGGTAGAGGTGAGAAGTCGAATCCGGGACCTGGCCCTTTGCACGGCTACCACTAGGCCACGGAAGAGCGTTTTTGTTTAATCGGTTTTGCCATCTGTTGACACTCTAGTTTCTCTTGCGTTGATCACGGAAATGTAGAGACGACGCTTTCTCTTTTAACATCACTAACCCAGCTAGTGCGTCTGCGATGGTATGTCCGCTATTTGTGGTAAAAGACCGAGATTCGGGTAACGGGACCCACTGTTGCCCTTGGACATACAAAAATCAAATGTTACACAAAACTTACGTGTACATGAACGATGTGGATGCGTGAGGTGGGAAGGGTGCGGAAAAATACATTTCTAATTATGTGTTTATTTCTCGGTCAACAGACAAATAGTTAGTTATTAGGGACATTAAAACTGAGACAAACATGAAGCCTCTCACGACCTCAGCCATTTTGGCCGTCCGATCGCTGCCTCTGCCCATTTTAGACCGTCAGATTTTCAGCAATTCCCGCAGTGGGCCGAAAGTCCCTGAGGGCAGCTGTTCTGGGCATCAAATTGGACAACTGTGATTAATTGGGCCCTCGTATCCACTAAATCCCATGTACTAGAGGTGACCTCCAGTACGCACTAAAGCCCACCGAGCACTTCTGATTCTTCTTATCGAGCAGCACACGATCAGATGCGGGCCTCACTAGACTAAAAAAAAAAAAGATGCGGGCCTCACACGCCAATCAACAGCTGCTATAGAAGGGACGCGGAAGCGACGCAACACTCTTTTCAGCGAAGCGTCGCAGATGAAGTTGGTGCGTCGGCGAGCAGTAAATCAGTTGCTAATTATCTTTAACGCTTTATTAATGTTGAATGTTTCCACTCGGCGGCGATGGACGGGCGAACGTATCGCTGCCTACTCCTAATTAACTTTATGCCTATATATATATACTTCCCGTTCTTACTCCAGCACACAGCCGCTATGTTTCTGGGCTAGGTTGCTTATGTTATGGCTGGAATGTATGTTCTTCATCTTCAAATAAGGGTTTATTAAGTGACTGCAAGGAATATAAATTATGCACTGATCTACATTTGTGCAGTTAGACAATAAATGTTTGTTAATCTAAATTTATTGAAAGAAGTGCAACTTAAGGTTTAAAATGTCCCTCGTCTGAACCTGGAACGGGAGCTGAAGGATATGCGAGCGGAACTTGCTGCCGAGAAGGCGAGGCCTGCTCCCTCGTCTGAACGTGAAGATTATCTCATTGGGGAGCTGGATCTGATTAACCAGATGTTGGAATGTGAGAACACCCGACGAAGCTTTTGACTGCCAGTTCCTGATATGTTGAGTGCTGTTAACTTTGCATGCCTTCGTTTCTGCAGGTGTGAATCATGACAAAAAGGCCGAAGAAACTCGCATATCCCAGCGACTGGACGGTGTTGTAGATGGGACCTCCTCCGGTGCTCAATACTTCTGGTCTGACAAGTCGAAGGCACGAGTGTTGACCACCTTGCTGGATCGCGCTTGGCGTGCTGTTCTGCTATTGGAGTCGTGTCGAAGCACTCTGGCGAAGGTGCACCATGCGATATTCCCTCATAACGAGCAGCCGCAAGGCTTACCTGCTCTGTTGACAAGGTTCCGCGAAGGCAAGGCTATCCAGAAGATGCTTCGTGCTGAACTGGTGGGTGGAGCGAATATTGCCTTTGCATATTTGCGACTCCACTGGTCGAACTTCAACTTCGAGGGTGCCACCGAAGGTTTGCCTGAGCGGAGCCATTACGAAGCCACCCTTGGCTGGGCGCGTAAGGTCATCTATCAGGCACAGAAGCAGACGGAGGAGCTTGTAGGTCCGCTGGACGGTGGTCCCAAGGGTGAGCCTGTAGATGAGTAGGCAACAAGTTGTATATTTGCTGATCTTTGTAAATGAACGAAGTGATTCCGTGGGGGCAGCCCCCGGGTATATATGTGTGATTTTTTTGTCGAAGACAATAAATTATAGAGAAAACTTGGACGCAACCCCCGAACGTTCGGGTGTGGTCGAGGTTGTTATGCTTGGTGAAGTAACCTGTTTGGCGCAGCCCCGAGTGTTCGAGTGCGGCCAAGTCCTTTTTTGCTTGAACCTATACGGCGCAGCCCCGAGTGTTCGAGTGCGGCCAAGGCATTTTTTGTTTGAACCTGTACGGCGCAGCCCCCGAGTGTTCGAGTGCGGCCAAGGCCTTTTTTTGTTTGAACCTGTACGGCGCAGCCCCCGAGTGTTCGAGTGCGGCCAAGGCCTTTTTTGTTTGAACCTGAACGGCGCAGCCCCCGAGTGTTCGAGTGCGGCCAAGGTTTTGTTTGAACCTGTACGGCGCATCCCCTTAGTGTTCGAGTGCGGCCAAGGCCTTTTTTGTTTGAACCTGTACGGCGCAGCCCCGAATGTTCGAGTGCGGCCAAGGCCTTTTTTGTTTGAACCTGAACGGCGCATCCTCCGAGTGTTCGAGTGCGGCCAAGGTTTTGTTTGATTTTTGACTAAAAAAGTAAAGGGAGAAAACTTTTGTATCTCAATAACTGTATATTAAGCTAGCAAGCCGCCTCATTAAAAACCTTCCAGTCCCGTTAGGTACCCTGGTAAGGAAAAAGAGTGCGTTTGAAACTTGCTGCCTGTTTGGCGTGTAAGCACGATTACATGGATGTGTATGCTATGCGTAGAAACGGCGCAGTTGTGCGACGTTCCACGGATTGAGGGAGAGTTCCCCTGTCTTCGCATCCTTCAGGCGGTATGCTCCGCCGTCGATGGCTTCCGTAATGATGAAGGGACCCTCCCATGGGGAGGCAAACTTGTGCACTTTCTTCTGCTTGAGCCGCAACACCAAGTCACCAGGGACGAAGGATCTCGTGCGCAGTCGTCGGCCATGGTAGTTGCGGAGACTTTGCTGATAAACGGCTGTTCGGGAGAGTGCAATGTCCCTAGCCTCGTCTAGCGTGTTGACGCCATCTTCGAGTGCTTCTTCTGCGTCTGACTCGTCGTATGCAACCACGCGAGGTGCATCGAACCGTAGATCATATGGCAGAACTGCTTCGGCGTCATAGACCATGAAGAACGGAGTGTATTGCGTTGATCTGTTAGGTGTAGTTCTGAGACTCCAAAGGACAGAGGGTAGCTCCTCGACCCAGGCACCCGCGGCACGCTTGAGTGGCACCAGTAAACGCTTCTTGCGGCCGCTGCAGACTAGGCCGTTGGCCTTTTTGACTTGTCCATTGGATTGAGGGTGTGCGACTGAGGCGTAGTTTAGTTTGATGCCTTGCTCCGCGCAGAAGTCCTTGAACTCGTCGGCTGTGAAATGTGTGCCGTTGTCCGTGATGATGCTATGTGGTATCCCGAATCTGAAGATGATGGACCTGATGAAGTTGACGGCCGATGTAGCAGTCGAGCTTGTTATAGGTACAGCTTCAATCCACTTTGTGAACTTGTCGACTGCCACCAAAAGATGCGTGTGTCCACCGCGAGATGATTTCTTCAGGGGTCCCACCATGTCGAGTCCCCACTGGGCAAAGGGCCAGGATAGTGGAATCGTTTTCAGCTCCGAAGCAGGTGCATGTGGCTTGGTGGCAAACTTCTGGCACTCGTAGCATGTTCTGACTATCTCTTCGGCTTCCCGCATTGCCGTGGGCCAGTAAAATCCTGCTCGAAAGGCTTTGGCTACCAGAGCTCGACTGCTGGCGTGATGTTCGCAAGTTCCTGCATGGATGTCATAAAGTATGGCTCTGCCGTCTTCCGGGTCGATGCAGCGCTGCAGTACTCCAGATATGCTACGCTTGTATAATTCTCCATTGATGATCGTGAAGGCCTTCGAGCGGCGAGTGATGCGCAGAGCTTCTGTTGTGTCCTCCGACAGCTCCTGGCGCAGCAGGTATGCGAGGAAAGGCTTCGTCCAGGTTGGCTCGACGAGGAAAACTTCGACATGTGGTTCCTCCTCCTCGGGTACCGCCGTGTCCTTTGGTGGTTGATCCTTGGTCGTTACTGTTGAAGACGGTTCGATTGGTTTCTTGAGCTTGATGGACCGCTGTTTGATGCACTCGACGAAGACTCCAGGTGGAACTTGCGCTTTAGTCGAGCCTAGGTTGGCTAGCATGTCTGCTTCCTCGTTACTTTCGCGTCCTATGTGCCGCAGCTCGCAGCCGCCGAAGCTGCCCTCCATTGTGTTGTAGAGGTCCCGATATGCAATCATGTTTTCTGCCGTGGCGTCGCACTCCTTCATCGTTTGCTGTACCACGAGGTTCGAGTCCCCGTAGATCATGAGGCGAGTGGCTCCGCAGTTCTTGGCCATCCGCATGCCGTGTAGTAGAGCTTCATACTCAGCTTCATTGTTGGACGGCTTGTGGAAGTCCATCTGTAGTACATAGCGGAGTTTGTCGCCTTTTGGTGATGTCAGAATGATGCTAGCGCCCGCACCCTCGAATTCTTGGATCCGTCGAAGTACAGAGTCCAGGCGTTGGACAAGTCGGGTAAGTTGGGCAGCTGGGCTTCGATCCACTCGGTTGTGAAATCTGGAAGTACTTGTGCCATAATCGCATTGGGTGCGCATACTTCAGGTCCCACGGACCTAGCTTGATGACCCACTTGGTGACTCGTCCCATCGCGTCGGGGTTGGTGAGGATGTCGGATAGAGCCGAGGCACTAACCATCGTGATCGGGTGCTCGGCGAAGTAATGGACGACCATCGGGAACTCGTGAAGACGCCGTAGGCTAGCTTATGGTAATGCGGGTACCGCTGCTTTGATATGGAGAGTACCTCGCTGAGGTAGTATATGGGCCGTTGCACTCGATGGGCGTGGCCTTCTTCTTGGCGTTCGACGACGAGGACGGTACTGACCACCCTGTTGGTGGCTGCGACGTAAAGATAGAGGGGTTCCTTCTCGCGTGGTGCAACGAGCACTGGTGGAGTCGCCAGGACCCTCTTGAGGTCCACGAATGCTGCTTGGGCTTCTGGCGTCCACTAGAATTTGTCAGATTTCTTCATCAGTTGGTAGAAAGGGAGTGCCTTTTCACCCAAC
The DNA here is from genome assembly GCA_947311845.1 of Poa pratensis. Taxonomy (NCBI): domain Eukaryota; kingdom Viridiplantae; phylum Streptophyta; class Magnoliopsida; order Poales; family Poaceae; genus Poa; species Poa pratensis. The sequence goes on from CAMZMU010000082.1 coordinate 18,432,700, forward strand.
TTACTAATGAACCGGCTGAGCGCTGCGACTCGGCCGGCTAGGCGCTGGACCTCCCGAAGCTTGGTCGGGGGTGGCATCGTGAGGATTGCTTCTATCTTTTCGGGATTTGCCTCGATGCCTCTAGCAGATACGAGGTACCCGAGTAGTTGCCCAGCTGGTACGCCGAAGACGCACTTAGTTGTGTTGAGCTTGATCTTGTACACGTTGAGCGCTGCGAATTTCTCGCGTAAGTCGTTGAGGAGCGTGTCCTCTTGCTTGGTCTTGATGACTATGTCGTCGACGTAAACTTGGACGTTGCATCCTATCTGGTCCTTAAGGCAGGACTGCATCTTGCGCTGGTAGGTGGATCCAGCGTTCTTGAGCCCGAAGGGCATAGTTTTGTCGCAGTATACACCATGGGGTGTGATGAAAGCTGTCTTCTCCTCATCCTCCTCTCGCATCCTTATCTGGTTGTAACCTGAGTAGGCACCCAGGAAGGACAGTCTTGCGCAACCAGCCGTGGAGTCGACGATCTGGTCGATTCATGGCAAAGGGAAGTGATCCTTTGAGCAGCACTTGTTGAGGGAGGTGAAGTCGACGCACATACGAAGGATTTTTGTTTTCTTCTTTTCTACCAGGACTGGGTTGGCGACCCAGTCGGACTTCTTGATCTCTCGGATGAACTGGGCGTGAAGTAATCTGCGACTTCCTGCCCTATGGCCACGTGCTTCGGCTCGGAGAAGCCGCGCATGGTTTGCTTGACAGGTTTGGCGTCTGGATAGATTTGTAAGGCGTGCTCGGCGAATTCCCTGGGTATACCTGGCATGTCGGCTGGACACTAGGCGAAGATGGCCCAGTTCTCACGGAGGAACTCGACGAGCGCGCTTTCCTATGCAGGGGACAAGCTTGATGACACGAGCACTGTCTTGGAAGCGTCAGTCGGATGAACTTGATGTGCCCTTGTGTTGTCGGTTGTGCTGAACGAAGCGTCATGTGCCGGTTTCTTGCTTGCAGGGAAGAGTGGTTTATCGTTGCTAAGTGACAGCTCCTCGAGTTGCTGCTGCATGCCGAAGGACTCGGAGATCCTGCTGAACTCGCGGTCGCAGTTATCTGAGCGCTGGAAGTCACCACGCACAGTTATGACTCCCTTTGGTCCTGGCATCTTGATCATGAGATAGGCGTAGTGTGGAACTGCCATGAAGCGGGCGAACGTCGGGCGCCCAAGGATAGCGTGGTACTGCGACTTCCAGTCCACCACCTCGAAGTCAATCATCTCCTTGCGAAAGTGATCAGGTGTGCCGAAGATAACTTCGAGTGTGATGACTCCTTCAGGGTAGACTGCTTTCCCTGGTATGATTCCATGAAAGGTGCTGTCTAATTTTGCTAAGTTCTCCAGGGACCTGCCCATCTTCCGGAGAGTGTCGGCGAAGATAATGTTGATGCCGCTGCTGCCATCCATGAAGACCTTGGTCATGTGGAATTGACCTATCTGAGCTTCGAGTACCAGCGCGGCGTGGCCTGGGCACGGTACCCGTGGAGGATGGTCCTCTCGAGAGAATGTAATGCTCGTCTCCGAGCCTTTGAGGTACTCAGGTGCGGCTGGTGGCATTGTCACGGCCTGATAAACTTGGCGGGTGATCAACTTCTGGCACCTGTTTGATGGGCGCCCCTTCTGTATCATGTTCATTTGCCCTCGAGCCTGAGGGTATTGCTCTCCCAGCGCAGGAAGTGCATCCTGTCTCGGCTGGTACTGGATTGCTCCTGCGATGTGCGCAGGGTTTGCTGCTACTGCGGGTGGTCCTTGGAGGGCCAACTGCGGTGCTGGTTGAGGTACTGGGGCTGGAGCCAGGATTTTGGCGAATGCTCCATTAATGCGCTGCATTTTCTGGCAGTCCTTCAACAGGTGAGTGGAGACCAGCTTGCCAGTTTCTTCGCTTCTGAACAGATGGAATTTGCATGGTTCTTCGAGCTCCTGCTCAGGTGTAAGCTCAGGCCGTGAGGTGTCGCGAGGTTTGCGCCGCCAGTCGCATCTTTGGCTTCTATCGTTCCGGTACTCCTCCCTGCCTCGACTGCTCTGACGATTGTCGTCGTGGCTGCGATCTTCTCGAGTGTCGGTGAATCCGGCCGCCACTAATTCGGCTGGCTCGCTTTCATCGAAGCGGGCCTTGCGCTTGTGGCGGCGATCGCTGCCACGGTTGTTTCTGCAGTTCCAGCTACTTGGTTCTCCTCCTTCGTCCGGGAACTCGTTGCGTACAGAGTCCTCTCCATCGGCCCATTCGTTTGCGATCTTCAGGAGCCCGACTATGGACTTAGGCTTGAGGCGACCGAGAGCCTCTCGAAGGTCGTGTCGAATGACGCCTCGGGTAAATGCGTCGATTGCTCTATCCTCGGAGACGACTCCGACGGAATTGCGCATAAGTGTCCAACGCTGGATGTATGATCGTAGTGTCTCGTCCTTCCGCTGCTTGCAGGCTTGCAATTCTGCGAACGTCGTGGGTCTCGAGTATGTGCCGAGGAAGTTCTTGACGAAAGCATCTTCGAATTGGTCCCAGGAGCTGAAGGAGTTCCGGGGCAAGTTCTGGAGCCAGGTGCGTGCTGATCCTACGAGCATCAGCTGAACGTACTGCATGGCTGTTGTTGTGGTACCTCCTTGGCAATTGACTGCGATGATGTAATCGTCGAGCCAAAGCTTGGGATCCTGCGTGCCGTCGAACTTGACTGACTCAGACGTGAGTTTGAAGCCTCGCGGTATTCTTGTGGCGCGAATGCGGTAGTTGAAGCAAGCGAGGCCGCAAGCCTCGTTATCCTCGTCTAAGTAAAGTTCCTCAGTCGAAGAATTGACGGGTCGCCTGGAGCGGTTGCGATCGATTGTTCGTTGCGTGATGACGTCGCGCGCATCTTCGCCCTCCTGCAGGTGTCGGATGGGTCGATCTCCGCGTGTCGCGCGTTCGCGGTCACGCCTGTCGCGATCTCCGCGTGACTGAGTTGTTGTTGCGGGTGCGACTCTTGGAATTAACGCCTCCTCTGCTAAGCGGAGCGCCTGGATTTGCTGTCGATGTAGAGATGCACGAGGATCGCCTTCCGGGGGCTGTGTTGCTCGCAGGTACGTGGACAGCGACAGAGCACCTGAGGGCGTTTTGGGGATAGGTATCCCATCTGTGTCCTCCGTCATGAAGGATGATTCGAGGTTGCGGGTAGTCGCGACCCTTTCTGCATCTGTCATTACACGGGCACGTGATCGATAACGGTCGTGTTCTTGTGTGACCGTGGGTCCTGATGAAGAGAAGGAGTAGGCCGCGCGGCGAGCACTCGATGTGTCAGCGAGTTCTTTGCGTCGGGCCAGCTCGGCTTTCTCTAGTAGCAGCTTCTCGTTCTCCTTCCATACGAGGTACTGGTATGCCATCATGTCTTCTCGAGTTGCTTCCGCATGAGGAAAGGTGCACTCCTGGACATGCTTCATGGCCTGGATGCTGGACATGCTTCATGGCCCGGATGCCCATCTCTTGAGTGATCACCAGGGTAGTTACTTTGTCCGGCATGGTGACTTCCATGGGGAACGTTGGTTCGTTACGATGGGGACCGGTGCCGGGCGTCCTGTTGTTTGCTGCGTCCACCATGAAGACTTGGGCAGGGTAGGATTGCGCAGTCGAATACGCGTTGCTGCTGCTGCTTTCGCCGCCGGAGCTTTCCTCGGAGCCGAAGATGGAAGCGACATGGTAGACGCCGCAGTCGACGCAGAACTCGTCAGGCGAAGCAGCAGTCGGCGATGCCATGGTCGTCGGAGTCGAAAACGACGCGGGTGTAGTTGAGACAGATGCGATCTCCATAGTTGATGAAGACTTGGGTCCCGCGATCGGAGCAGGTGCGATCTCCGTAGTCGACACAGGTGACGTAGTCGAAGCAGATGCGATCTCCGTAGCCGACGAAGATGCGGGCGACGCAGTCGAAGCAGGCGCGATCTCCGTAGTCGACGAAGATGCGGGCGACGTAGTCGAAGCAGATGCGATATCCGTAGTCGACGAAGATGCGGGCGACGCAGTCGAAGCAGGTGCGTTCTCCGTAGTTGACGAAGATGAGGGCGACGTAGTCGAAGCAGATGTGATCTCCGTAGTTGACGAAGATGCGGGCGACGTAGTCGAAGCAGGCGCGGTCTCCGTAGTCGACGAAGATGCGGGCGCGCGGTCGGAGAGTCGAGTCATCCCCCACTTGTTCACATGGAAATTCATGCTACCAAAAGTAAGGCACATACCTCCGTAGAGATCGGCGTACACCGATCGATGGGCTGTCGGCGCCTTGTTCATCAGAGCTTCTTCGACTGCCTTGATAGACATGATCTGCTGCTTGTGAAGGAGAGCGCGCGAGTCGCCCTCGGGCGGCTACGTCAGCCGCAGGTATGTTTCGACTGCCATGAGCGCGGCTCCGGGCATTTTGGGGACGGGTATCCCGTCTGCGTCTTCGCTCATGTATGATGATTCGAGGTTGCGGGTGACTTTAGCGCGGTCGGCCTCCGTCATCAGGGGCACGCGTGCTCTGTGGCGCCTTGCTCCTTGTGAGACCTCTGTTGAGGTAGTGAATGAGTAAGCGGCCCTCCTGGCGCTCGACGCGTCAGCCTCCTCCTTGCGTCGGAGTAGCTCGGCCTTCTCTGCGCGGAGTCGTTCGCCTTCCTTCCGTAGCAGGTACTGGACCGCCATAAGGTCCTCCCGGGGTGCGTCTGGTGGGGGGTACGTGCCGTCCTCGACGTGCTTCAGGGCTCTGATTGCTATCTCTCGGGTGATGGTGAGCCGCGTCACATGGTCCGGCATGAGCACCTCCAGTGGGTATGCGGGTTCGTCGCCGTTGCCCTGCGTCGGGCCGATCATGAAGACTTGCGCGGGGTATGTCTGGGGAGTGGGCCGGGTGCTGCCACTGCTGCTTCCTTCGTCCGAGCCATGCTCGGAGCCGAAAATGGACGCAACGTGGTGGGTACCATAGTCGCTGCCGAGGCTCCTTCCCTGGAGTCTCGCGATCTTCGCCGCTGAGCGAGGAGTGATGTCGCCGTCGTCGACGCGGGCGCGATTGGCTTGTTGATGATCTTGTAAGTTGACGGAGACGCGAGTGTCGCGGGGTAGAACGACGCGACTTCCGTCGCGCGCGAAGGTGTGGTCGACGTAGTCGAATTTGACGTAGATCTTGGGCTTGCCAGCGACGCGATCGAGGTAGTCGAAGTAGACTCGATCCGCGCGGTGGTCGTCGAGGTGGTCAATGTAGTCGTAGCCGATGCGATCTCCTTGACGGTCGGAGACGCTGATGGTGTGGCCGTGTTGGGCGCGATCTCTGCCGCAGCGAAGGCGGTCGGTGTAGTCGAGGCGGATGCGATCTTCTCAGCAGTCGAAGATGCTGTCACCGCAGTCGCAGCAGATGCGATCTCCGCAGCAGGTGGGGGCGTGGTTGGGGCAGCCGCGGCAGATGCGGGTGCTACCACCGCGCGCGGTGCGATCGCCGTAGATCTGAGTACTCCACAGCTGTCTACGAAGTAGTGCATAGTACCGAAGGTGAGGCACATACCAACATGCAGATCGGCGTACACCGAGCGGTGGGCCGGCGCGTGGAAGGTGTACTCGAAGGAGCCGAAGCAGATTGGCTCCTTGGTGATGCAGACGTCGGTCTTCAAAGTCGATGGGGTCGGTGCGACCATGGTTCCAGCGCTCGTTCTTTCCCACAGACGGCGCCAATTGACGAGGTGTGGACTCGGCAAATCCCTGGGTTGCGTACCCCGGGTTGATTGAGGGGAAGAGAGATGAGCGCTGGTGATCACGACGGCTGACAAGCGAGGCGTTTACCCAGGTTCAGGCTCCCGGAGGATAACACCCTACTTCCTGCTTGTCTAGTATTGAATGGCGAGTTGTGGCTACAATGGCGAGATGGCAATCTCGCTAGGGTTTGTGGTGGCGGCTATGAGCGTACCCTAGACGAAGGATCCTCCTAGCCTTTATATGGTAGGCTAGGTCTCAGGTGAATGGTGCCGATGGCGCTTACAAGATGATAGGAGTCGCATGACCTATCCGTCGACTATCTTGGGCCGCACGTCGTCCTCCTTGGGCCTTTCTTGGGCCTCGTCATAAGGCTGACAGGCTTGGCGTGACCCAGGTGTCCCCACGTGGGACAGTCGAAGAGTGACCCCACGACAGTGGGGAACAAATTCGAAGGAGCCGAAGCGGATTGGCGTCGTGATTGTTGGCGTGTCGATGATCATTGCGGATGGAGCCGGTGCAACCATGATTCCAGCACTCTTCTTTCCACAGACGGCGCCAGTTGAAGTGGGATGGCCACGGCAAATCCCAGGGTCGAGTACCCCTGGTTGATTGAGAGGGAGAAGAGTTGGAGTGCTAGTAGTTACGACGGCTGACAAGTAAGGCGATTTAACCTGGTTCAGGCTCCGGAGGATAATACCCTACTTCCAGCTTGTCTGTTATTGATATTTGTGAGGTGTTACAATGGGGATCCCGGCGAGATGTCGATCTTGCTAGGGTTTTGGCGGTGGTGTCGTAGCGTGATTGTGAGCCTGCCCTAGATCGGCGGCCCTCCCAGCCTTTATAAAGGAGGCTGTGTCGCCTTTATAAAGGAGGCTGGGTCTCGGGAGTTCGCAACCGACTAGGTTTACAGGTATGGTAGGTTCTACCGACCTAAGTTTTGCCTGTCTTGAGTCGTACTCTTATCGTCTTGGACTCCCTTCGTGGGCCTTGATCATCGTCCGTAGTAGGCCGCCGGTTGGGCCCTAGGCTTTGCGTGCACTAGGTATCTTCACAGTGGGGCACCCAAAAGGTAGGCCCATCAACGACAATGTCACACAAATGATAAACTTTTTGTGTAACTCAAAATTATTTTCAACGATAAATATTACAATGTAATGAAAATAATTTGAAAATATTGTATGGTTAATAATGCTACAAAGTATACGCCATATATTTGTTAAAAACCATAAGATGATGACAAAACTACAAAAAATGTATAAAAAATAGTGTAATTGTATTTATTTAACTCGCCCCAGGTCCAAAAAATAATTGAAACGGGCCTAGTTGACAAAGACGAGACGAACCGTAGAATGTTAACCTCATCCCAGACGCATCATGTAGGATATGAGAGGCCAGACCGCATTGCAAGCAAAACGGTAGACGATTAAGTGCTCACGAGTGGTGGCGGAATATGATAGTCCGAGAACCTCGACAATGACTCATGAACAACAATCACGCGACCACACCGAGAGGTAAGAGACCAAATCGCTGAGAGGAGACCGCATTACAGTGGCGGAGCTAGGGGGACCAGCCCCCGTGTGACACGTGCATTATGAAACAATCCATGTCTTAGCCACGTTTTAGATGTGATTATGTGACTAATAATCTCTAATTAGCCTACCCGGACCCCCTTATGTAAATTTTACTCCCTCCCCCGCGTTTAAATCAGATCATGTCTCCGACCCCTGGCATTGAGTCCATTAGCCACCATGGTGCCAACGGGCTTATAGCTCCTGTGCGACATCTTTCATCGTAATTGGAAAGGGAGCGACATCGTTGGATGGAATAGCTGTACTGCGACATATCTGCATACGTAAATAACCCGGTCCCGACATGGCCCTTAAACGCAACTGATCGTTAGCAGTTAGGATTATGTGAGCCAGGTGGGACCAGAACTTATCCATGTCAGCACAGGATGTCCTCTGAGCACGGGACCCACAACTTAACCACGTCACCGTGTGGGACCCACTTTTTCCTGCTCGTACAAAAAAGGAGCCGGAGCCATCTCCGTGCCCGAGCCATTCAACCGTTGCTTCCGCCTCCCCTGCATCCTCTGCCCGTTCCCTTTCTTCTTCTTCTCCGGCGACGAAACGCTGCAACACCGACGATCGATGTCGAGCTCCGCTTCAGGCTCCCACTCCCCATGGCCGCAATATGGTCCAGGGCGGATGACAAGTTGCCCTGATTGCGGGCGTAGCGCGCCCCTGGCGCGGCGGGTCACATCGAGCAACAAGAATGGCAACCTTGGGCGAGAATATGTGAAATGCGAGAGCAAGCCAGAGCCCGGGAAGGTGAGATATGAGTTATCCTCTGTCAATTTCGCCCAATTTCATGTTGTTGTCTCCAATTTCTTGTTTTTCGTCCGATTTGGGAATTAGGGTTCATATTCAGATCTCACCTTCTGAATATTGAACACTGTTGTATGCAGGATCTGCTCCCATGCGACCATTTTGAGTGGTTGGATGAGTACATCCGGAAGATTGGAAGGGAGGGCGCAACCCCAGGGGTCAATTTACCATCGGCGGTGGAGCAATTGGGGTCTGCCACCCCCATTGCTGCTACGGTGGGGAATGCGGAAGTGAAGACAGATGAGTTGTTGAAGGAGTTAAAGAAGATGAACAAGAAGTTAACGCAGCTCATCGATCAGAAGAAGCAGGACAATCTCATGGCTGTTTATTTTTATTTTTGTGTACTAGCTCTTGGGATTGTTTATGTGCTGATCATTAGTCGCTAGTGTTGACACTGCATAGAACAGTGTTCAATATTCAGTTAAGTGCAATGTTCAGTTAAGTGCAAAGTTCTTGTTAAGTTCAATAAAATGTTAAGTTCAGTTAAATTTGAATCTTCCACAACAGGGATGAGGCAATTTGGCATCATGGTTCCTTGATTTTCTGTTGGCCTAATCTGAATTCAATTTGTATGTCATTGTAAAGAATAGCGATGCTAGTGCCGACGATCTATAAATTAGTTAGCAGGTAATTCCATGGCAACGCCATCACAAGACCTTAGCAAGTGCTCATGACTTCATGACACGAGCTTAAATGCAAACTAGTGTAGTTCATAGTAGTTCATATCACATTGCATATAACAGTGCTTACATAGTTCATACTTGCCAACACACTTACATAGTTCCAAAACACAACACACAACACATATAGGCTAGTTCCTAGTAGCTACGGGGCGCCCGTTACATAGTACTTCTAATAATAACAAAATATAAAAACTAAAAAAATTGCCCTTCGGTTGTCGGCGATGGTGTGGCGGCGGTGTCGTCAATCGGATCGACGCCGAGGTCCTCCTGCTCTACGATGCGGAGGACGGCCACGGCGACCTCCCGCGCGTCCACCGCACACGAAAGCGCTGCTCGGTGCCCTCCTCGCCGGCCTTGAACGCCTCTCCGCAGCGGCCAGCTCGGCGTCGGCGTCGTGCACCCTCTTCCATGCTGGCAACACGACGTCGAGGAGGACGCGGAAGCTGCAGGTGCCGGTGCGGCCGCCGCGTGACGCGGCACCCGCCCGGCGGAATCGGCGGCAAATCGTCCGGAAGGACGAACTCTTCGTCGTCCTCCTCCGCCGGTAAATCGTCCGGCTCAGGCTCCGGCTTCGGCTCCGGCGCCGGCCGCTTCTTTCGCTCCTTCCGCTCCTCGTCGGAGCGGTTACCGCCACCGGAATGGCCACCGCAGCCCGCGTTTGAACCCCTCCTAAACATTGTGGCTGCGCGGTGCTGGATCTGCAGCTGGAGGTGGATTGGTCGCCGGCGGCGAGCAAGTGGGAGCGGCGGCGACAGTGGGAGCGGCGAGTGAGTGGGGAAAAATAGCTAGGGCACGACACCTTTGGGTGGATAAGAAGGCGTGGCATTGGGCCGTGGTATTGCGCCGTGGCGAGGCGTTTGGGCCTTAGTTGGTTGGGCCGTGCCGTTCGGCCGTGGCGAGGCGGTGAGAATAGAAAAAAAACACCATTCGCGTCGTTGGACGAGGCGTGGACGCACGAGACAGCCCAACAGCCTAGCGCCCAACCGTTCGCGAGGCGCTGAGAAAAAAACAGCGACTAATCACGTCGAAGAACGGGTGCTCCCGTGGATCGCTCGTGATTCCTTCTAGAAGACCAGATCGCACGGCGGCAGTTAAGCGTGTAGAGTTAGATGAACGGTCCAGGTTGGTCGTAAGGGTTAGCCTGGTCAATCACCCGGTTTTTGAAAAGTTTGACCGTGCACAGATATTTCAAAAAAAAATCGAAATAATACAAAACCTTCGCACATAGTCATGTTATGTGACCTAGTTACGGTAAAAATATATAAAGATGATGCACAAGAATTTGCACGAAAAATCTTTCACAAATTGAACAACCTCAACTGAGGTTGCATAGAGTTCGAAGGAGAGAGTAGAGTGTTTGGGGTTTTCAAAATGCAAAATATGGGAAACCTCACCCTAGCTTCATTTTGGAGTGACTAAGAAGGATCCAAGCTTGGTTTTTCATTTTCATGTTTGAAACTTGTTTAAATCTTGGTCAAACTTAGGTTTGACCGAATTCAAAATAATCATAAAATATTCAAAAAAATCAAAAAAATGAAAACTAGTGCACATGTTCTTAGTTTGTGATATACTAACAGCTCCAATTGTTAAACAAGGTCTAGATACATTCAAACAAAATATGCTTGAATGTGGTGTGAAATCTCAAATCTCAAACTATGAACTCTCATGTGTGAAGAGATGTGGTTTTAGATTTGCAACATGAAATTTTCCAAAAACTCACCCTAGCTTCATTTTGGAGTGACTAAGAAGGATCCAAGCTTAGTTTTTCATTTCATGTTTGAAACTTGTTTAAATCTTGGTCAAACTTAGATTTGACCGAATTCAAAATAATCATAAAATATTCAAAAAACATAAAAAAAAATGAAAAACCAGTGCACATGTTCTTAGTTTGTCATATACTAACAACTCCAATTGATAAACAAGGTTTAGATACATTCAAACAAAATATGCTTGAATGTGGTGTGAAATCTCAAATCTCAAACTATGAACTCTCATGTGTGAAGAGATGTGGTTTTAGATTTGCAACATGAAATTTTCCAAAAACTCACCAAAGCTTCATTTTGGAGTGACTAAGAAGGATCCAGGCTTAGTTTTTCATTTTCATGTTTGAAACTTGTTAAATCTTGGTCAAACTTAGGTTTGACCGAATTCAAAATAATCATAAAATATTCAAAAAAAATAAGAAAAATGAAAAACCAGTGCACATGTTCTTAGTTTATCATATACTAACAACTTCAATTGATAAACAAGGTCTAGATACATTAAAACAAAATATGCTTGAATGTGGTGTGAAATCTCAAATCTCAAACTTAGGTTTTGGATTTGCAACATGAAATTTTCCAAAAAAAAAACTCACCAAAGCTTCATTCTGGAGTGACTAAGAAGGATCCATGCTTACTTTTTCATTTTCATGTTTTGAACTTGTTTAAATGTTGGTCAAAGTTAGGTTTGACCAAATTTGAAATGAGCATAAAAAATTCAAACAACTTCAAAAAATGAAAAAAACCAGCCCACATAGTCTTCTTATATACATAATAGATTTGTAGAACAGTTATTTGGCTGATTTAGACAAGGTCGAAAATTGCTGGCTTAGAAATGAGGTCGTTTACCCTACCTTTGGAGCTCCTTTTTAGCACTTTTTTCATGAAGGCTCGGATTGACGACCAAGTTAGAACAAACAAGTTTATAGTTTGGAAATCAGTGCAAATTGTGTTCTATCTATATAGTGTCATTCCCCATGATCACAATTTGGGGTGTATTTTTGTTAGATGGAGGGTTGTAACTATTACCTCCTAATGGTGGTAGATTTGTTTCAAACATGGGCATAGCCTAGTGGCAAGGGTTGATACCTCCCTTTGCCCACCCAAGTTCGAGTCCCCATGCTCACAATTTGGGTGTTGCATTTCCTGTTCTAATCCAGTAGCTCAGTGGGTCGGGCATCTCACTATTATAGAAAATCTATAATAGTGAGTTGTCCCATCCATCGAGACATTGCACTGGGACAAATTTTTTGAATTTTTTTGAAATCTTGATTTTTTGTCTTGTCAAAATTCAAATGAGCTCTAAAGGTAGGGTAAAACAGCTCCATTCCTAAGCAAGTGCTTTTTTCACCTTGTCCTAATCAGCCAAAAAAAACTCCTAGACTTGTTTTCTATCTAAAAATGAAAATGAAAAACTAAGCTCAAATATATCTTAGTCGGTTTCATGTTTTTATGATAAGTGTTCGAGGGCATAGTTTTTTTTCACACACGCATAAGATAAGGGCCAACCAAATAACGGGCCTGTTATTTCATTTCACGGCCCACCTCCCGTTCACTTTCCCATGCCCCGGCCCACCGTTTTTTTCCCGACCGCCCCCCGTTCCCCTTCTTATCCACTCAGATGTGTCGTACCCTAGCTATTTCGCACCATTTCAGATCTAAGCCGCTCCCCACACTCACTCGCCGCCGGCGACCAAATCCACGTGAAACCGCCGCCGCTACCTACAGATCCAGCGCCACCACACGAAGATGATGAGGCGTGGGGGTTCCGAGGGTTCCAGCTCCCGCGGTGGCCATTCCGGCGCTGGAAATCGCTCCGACGAGGACCGGAAGGCGCAGAAGCGGCCGGCTGACCCCGAACGCGCGAGGCGGGTTCATTCCGACGTCGGTCGGAAGCGCGGCGCGTACAAGTGGCTCAACATGGGCCTAACGCCGCCGGCAGCGTACGCCCGTCGTGAGGTGGAGGAGTATGACCGCAGCGTGACGGCGCGCGGCCGCCGCTACGAGCACGGGCGCTCCTCCGGCGCGGGAGCTCCCGCATGGCGGCACGGGCGCCACAGCTGCCACCGCCGAAGAGGGAGGAGGAGCAGGAGCAGCAGGACCGCCCACCGCGCCGCGGCCTGCTGCCCGGGGACTTCGCCGCCGACGAGGACCTGGACTGGATCACCGAGGAGGTGATCCAGCGCAGCAAGCAGCAGCACCAGGACGTCGAGGTGCGCCGTCAGGAACGGGAGGAGCTCAACGAACTCCGCCTCCAGAGCGCTATCGACGCTTCCCTCCACCCCGTCATCGAGGTCAGCTCGGACTCCGACTCCGAGTTCGACTGGTCCGACTGAGTGGCGCCGCCGCACCCCCGGGGCTCCGGACGCCCAATTTTGGATCTGCGTTTAGGGGTAGAGCAGCGTCGACGCCCAATTAGCTAGGCTAACTATGTAATCGGGCTTGTGCCCGCGTGTGTGGCTTTTGATCCGATGATCGCCACGAACAACTAAGCTATGTAATATGTTCAATTTCAGTTTATGTTTAGTTACATTTCATGAATTCTGCACATTTCAGTTCCGCTTAATGATTCAGTTCAGAAATTGCGCAAATGAATCTTCAGTTCAGTTCAGAAAAACTCATCGGAGTTGCCGCGCTTCGTCGCCGGAGAAGAAGAAGAAATGGCAAGGGAGGATGCGCGCGCAGGGGGAGGAGGATATATGGTCGTCATTGCTGTGTGGGTCCCATCTTATGCAAGCTGACATGGATAAGTTGTGGGTCCCACCCGTCGGCTCCCCATAATCCTAACTAACAGACTGCGCTTAAGGGCCAAGTCGCAGCAGAGCAATTTGTGCTCACAGAGATGTCGTAGCAGAGCAATTCCTGCCAACGACGTCGCTGCCCATCAATTGCCGTGAAAAAACGTCGCATAGGAGCTATTGACCCCTGGTGCCAACAGCTATGGAAGAGCCCGCCAACGCATGTGACATGGCTTTGAGGCATTATGTCTCGCTCACAAGTCATGGCTGTAGGTTGGCTGTAGGTTGGGCAAGGCGAGACCACCGTCTTTGTGATCCGAAGTTAGTGACGCCTCCTGACATAGTCGTAGGTTGTTTGGTCTTTGTTGAGGACAATCGTGTTTTTGTCTTCATTTTTCTTTTCTAGCCTTGTCGTTGCCACGTGCGTTTAGCTTATTGTAGGAGCAATTTTAGTACCCCATAGTTGTGCATTTGTGACACTCATTACACCATTTAGTGAAATAAAATCAGAAGTATACCGTACATAATTATTTTAACAGGGTTTTGCAACATTTTGGCATTCCGCATGTTATGTTAGAATAGTTCGACATCTTAAAACTATGTGGTGCGTCAAAATATGTAAAAGTAGGAGGATGGCATCGACGATAATGTCTAGCCTTATTTTCACTGTCTGTTCAGTTTGACATCGTTATCCTGATATTTTTAAGACTCAATCATCATCTCGCAGCTTGCCCAACAGAAATGCATCAGAAAAGGATGTCCAAATTTTCTAAAATGGGTAATTTAGAAGATTTATCGCTAGATAGTGTAATTAGCGCCATAAATGCACAAATAAAGGGTAAAAATTGGAATTCACCGCAATTTTACGGTATTCATTACTCCGTGAGGAGAGACCAGTCCAAATAACCATAACGTTTATTTTAAAGGGCAGTTTGGTCATTTTGTGTCGCTATTTTTATGAGTAGTTTGGCTTGTAAACTTGTCCTTTGCGCTATCTTAGCATCTTCTTCTCTATAAAAAGACTGCTTTGGACATCTTCAAAACCAATGTTTCAAGATATCTTCCGATATTCCGATTTATTGTACGATTTATCGCTTATCGGTATCTGAAATCGGCCGATAAATCTACCGATATGCCGATAAACCGGCCGATTTATCCCTTATCATGGGCCAACCGATAAGTTCCCGATAAGCGATATCCCCAACATTGTTCAAAACAAAAACTGCTTTGGACATTTATTGTTCACCAAACAATTAGTCAAGTGGTTACATATTATTATGTGCAATTTTGAGTATTTGGACAGTTGCATAGCTTTATCAATCTACAATATCGATTTTTTTAACAACTAGAGGTCTAATGATTTGCACTCGATCAACCTAAGTCAGCAAAACCTTCTACCGCAGTGTTTAAGGGTCAGGTGGAATAATCGTAGAAGAGTCCAAACTCAAACGCGAGTGATCGCACGCGGCGCGAGCTGCCCATCATGACGGAGCGAAGGAATTTGCTTTCCATGGGAGATCTGGACCGCGGAACGGAAAACCGCCAGACGAAGCTTACCGGTACTCGTTCGACTTCGACCCGGAGACGGACTCACAATCGGAGTCTCGGACTGAACTTAGCAGTGCCGATCGGTAAATACCGCGACGCGCCTTGCTCGGCCCGGTTAGAGATGATGTAAGCTCCGGACAGCGGAAACGAAAACCTCCATAGTAGCTTAGTCACGATCTCGGACTCGAAAAGCGTGTGATAGGCGGTAGTCGGTAGCTTGATTTCGACCCGGACACGAACTCCACGAGCTCAGAGTCTCGGACTGAGCTGCGTATCGATCGATAAATACCGCGGCGTGCGGCGTGCCTTGCTCTGCACCCTTGAATCTCTCCTTCCCAACAGAAACAACACAACCCGCGACACCAAGAAAGCGTAGAGACCTTGACCTAGCTCTGCCATGGCGGTGAAGAGGATCGTGGCGCCGCGCCAGCTCGCTGCCGTCCTGGCCCTGGCCGCGCCGGCGCGCGCAGACGCAGCCGGCAAGAGAATAACCACCACCGAGGCCGCGCGCCCGCGGTTCGCGCGCGGGACGGCCGTGGAGGTGCGCCACAGGCTGGCCCGGGCGCCGCTCTCCTGCAGGTGGATGGTCATCTTCGTCCGCGCCACGGTCGTCGACTCCGCCGTGTCCGGCGCCGACGACGACTGCTACATCGTCAGGTACCCCGCTTGTTCCGAGACCGCGCCGAGCGGCCGGACCGCGTGCGTGCCCGCCGAAGACGTCCGTGAGGCTCGTCGTGCTCCCATCCCTGCAACCACCGCCAAGAGGCCGTCACCGGAGTCGTCCAAGGAGACCGCGGATGGCGCCAGCTGCTGCAAGAAGGCGAAGAGGACAGGGCAAGGGATCCCGATGGACGCGCTGCTGCGGTTCTTCGAGGAGCACGAGAAGGAGGAGCACGAGAAGTTGAAGATGTTCAATCGAGGATGCCCTGTTTTTGTTTCTGATCTGTATTCTGTATCCTAGTTGTTTTTGTTTTGTTTTTGCGAAACGTACCTAGTTGATTCAGCTGTAAGAACTCAACTGGCAGCATGAACACAATTGATTACATGTATGGTTCGTGTAGAGAAATTAAGGTATGCTCCAGCGACAGGTTCCAATCCGGTATAATTCTTTTAATATTTGCCTATTTATTTCTTGAGACCAAATTCTCTGAAACGTGTTCGAGAAAACAGGGCCGCAAGAGCGTTTCTTTTTCAATTTAATCAGAAGTAAGATTGCTCTGCTGTTGTCCAAGGATGATGGACCATGCATTTTTGTATACTGCACTCGAATTTCATTTTGCCTTGATGTTTTTTTTCTCGTGCCGATCGAAATGTGGAGACCGTGTAATCAGACGTTTCTCTTCCAAAATCACAAACCCTGTCAGAGCAGTGCCGATCTAATGATTTGCAGTTTTGAGTTTCAAGATGTATGTACAGTTGCATATTTGTATTGATCTAAAAGAGTTACAGTGGAAAGATTGAGGATCTATGGGTCCCAAGCTCACTGGTTTTTGAAGAAAAAAAAAGGTAATTTGGTGTTTTAAAATATCCAAAAAAAAACGTGGATACGTACACATGCTCGGTATACTTGTACAAAAATTTGGTAAAAAACATTCTATTTTTAATACAGAGAAAACCCAATTTTTAGCTGTATAATAAAGGAATAAAGAACTCCTATTTATCCAAAATTTGTCTTTTTTGTGCGGCCCAAAACATGACCAAACTTGTGATATAGACACTATGTGTATTTATAGTTTTTTCAGTGTTTTTTATATGCAAAAATATTGCTTTCGGCTTTTTGAAGAAAAAAACGAGAGCACTCATTCTCATGTGCGAGTAAGAGCAACTGCACCAGCATCCCCGGAAATTTGTCCCACATCCACCAAAAAGTGTCCGCTTTGGGAGTGTCGAACACACACATGTCCGATACAATGGGGTGGTGCCCCATCGGCACCCACCAAACCAAACAAAACATTGTTACGCAAACGGTTTCAAATTTCATTCAGTATTTGTTATATTTCACAAGATATTTAATTGAAATTTAAACACAGGACAACCCTAACCCTACTCCTCGTCCTCGTTCGCGAGGGCGTCCCAGTTGATGCTCTTGTTGTCGTCGGCGTCATCATCGTCCCCGGGGTAGACAAAGGTGGTGGAGGGCATGACGGGAGGTTGAGGCGGCATCCCGAGATGGGCCGTGCAAACTGGAAGCGCCACAGTCGCTGGACAAGGGCTGCGAGACGAGCTAGATGGTCCTCATGATGCCAGGCGAGTCCTCCTCGATCTCGGTGGCCGACGCCAACAGAGCCCAGCTCATGTCGGGGCAGTCATCATGTCATGCGCGTCATCGCACAGTGGTGACGACACATGATAGCCCGCGGGCACCACCTGCACCGGCTCCTCTTCCGGCCGGCCATTCGGTAGGAAATGCGTCTCCAGAAAGTCACGGATCACTGGGCTACCTCTTGGCGCGCGGCGATCCTCTGCATCGCGGATGACGCTGCCACCTCCACCTCCCCGACGTGGTGGGGAGAGGCGCTCCTCCCTGACCCTGTGGCAGGCGTTTGCGCTGCTGCCACCACGCTAGACCGGTGGAGTAGCCACAAGGGGGCGGTGCTCCCGATTGCGGCATGCTCGTGAGCCGCCTTAATGGCGTTGTCCACCGTGTGGCTAGTCGCCTCCTCCAGAAATGCCGCCCGCTAGCGTTGTAGCGTGCCAGCAGGTCGTCGCGCTCCGGCGTGAAATGCTGGTGCCACGCAGCCCAGTTGCCGACGACGTTCTCGGGGAAGAATCGCTGGCCTCCGCCATCTCGTTCCGCCGCATGAGGACGGCAAGGTTCCATGCCCTAGGGGGTGGGAGTGGGCTGAACGGCGAGGCCTGGGAAATCACCCGGCATAGTGGCCATTGACGCTGTAACGGCCTCTGCACGGTGCCATTAATCACGGCTGACCGATCGCGTGTGTATTGACAAGGGGCACTGTACGTCGCTCCCCGAGCAGGCCTCCAAACTTTGGGTGCTTGGGGTGCCGCTGGAACCCATTTTTTTGTCCGAAATCCCATTAGATTTTTGGGGGTCGTTTGGCGTTGGTGCAGACGTCCTCACTCGAGTTATATAAACTGTTTATTAATGATCGTGCATATCGATCCAGTCGACCTAAGTTAGCAAGATTCGTACCATCGATAGTTCGATACGTAGGGAAGGAGTTTGCTTTCCACGACTAAGCTTAGTGACGAACTCGGACTCGACAACGTGTGATAGGCGGTAGTTCGATTTCAACCCGGACACGAACTCGAGCTCATAAAATACTCGGAGTCTCGGACAGAGCTGAGCAGTGCCGATCGATAAAATACTGCCGCGTCCCTTTCTCAACAGAAACACACGCAGCGCGCGACACCACACCAAGAAAGCGTAGAGACCTTGACCTAGCTCTGCCATGGCGGTGAAGAGGATCGTGGCGCCGCGCCAGCTACCTGCTGTCCTGACCCTGGCCGCGCCGGTGCGCGCAGACGCAGCCGGCAAGAGAATAACCACCACCGAGGCGGCGCGCCCGCGGTTCGCGCGCGGGACGGCCGTGGAGGTGCGCCACAGGCTGGCGCGGGCGCCGCTCTCCGACAGGTGGATGGTCATCTTCGTCCGCGCCACGGTCGTCGACTCCGCCGTGTCCGGCGCCGACGACGACTGCTACATCGTCAGGTACCCCGCTTGTTCAGAGACCGCGCCGAGCGGCCGGACCGCGTGCGTGCCCGCTGAAGACGTCCGTGAGGCTCGTCGTGCTCCCACCCCTGCAACCACCGCCAAGAGGCCGTCACCGGAGTCGTCCGCGGAGACCACGGATGGCGCCAGCTGCTGCAAGAAGGCGAATGTAACACCCCAGCTATGGGTTGTGGGATATGAGATGGGCCAAGTGCCACCGTTGTGTATGCTTAGTAGAAACAGTATAAGTACAACACTTGTAGCCCGAATGGTTTTCATGTTGAAAATGAATGAACTCTGAACTTCTCACCTCCCGTGTTCTCTTTTCCTCATCCTCTTTCTCTGATTTCTCATCCCGATTCTTCCTCAAAATCGTGGTAATCCACCGTATCTCGCTGTAACTGTCGTGCTCTCATCCCCGGGACATGACAATTTGGTATCAGAGCCCTTGAATCGCTCCGTTTGCGCTCAAAAATTCTGGCAATCGACTCTGTAAAATCCCACCGCGACAGGTGCTGATTTGCTTCGGCGAATTCGGCTCGAAATCCTTAGCGGGGTTGGAGCTGACGAAGGAAGAGCAGCAACGGTGCCGTCCAAGCCAGCAAAAAAACCACAAAAAAAATCTCCACCCCGTTTCGTGCCTACCACTTGTTCGACGAAATGTCGAGCTCCATGAAGGTGTTCGCCGGCGGCTTTCTTCGTGTTACTGTGCAGTATGTGCATTACCCCGTCACTGAGGAGGTGTTGCATCAGGTCTTTAAGGCATATGGCGTGGTGCAGATCTCCGTTTTCCAGAGAGTCGACCATGTGGAGGCGGAGGTTCAGCTTCGATCCAGAAACGGAGCAGCACAGGCTCTTGCCTTGCATGGCCGTTGCATCTACGAGGGCTGCTGCCTTCTCGACATTCAGGATGTTTCACCCCACCGGCCAAGAGTGACATGGCTGAGCTTTGCGACCAGATCCGTGACCAACTACAGAAGTTGTCGGCGATGATGTGCACAATGTCATCGAGCACCAGCTCTTCCTCGTCGGAGATCACCACCGAGGAGTCGCGACTCGAGCATGAGCACACCCACAGCGACATCTCCCCCAAGGTCGCTGCCCCCATGGTGTGTGGTGCTGACAAGGGCGTCATTGCCGCCGACCCCAGTCGTCTCGCTGCTCCGACGGCTACCACATGCTCGATGGTGTGCCCGAGCAGCGATGCAACAGTCGACGTCTTCCCCAAGCTCGCTGCCTCAGTGGAGAGCGACGAGGACCTCAACCTCGACACCGTCAGTGTCGCTGCACTGACATCCGCCATCTGCTCGACGGGTGGCCTGACAAATGGTCGCGTGGGCGACAGCCTTTCGGCGGTGTCCCTGGTCCTCTGGACAATGACCCCATCCTACACAGCTCCTTTAGAGGCTGCACCACCACGGCCATTTTCCGTCCATGGACAGGACACCATGGTGTCAACAAGGTCTTCGACAAGATGCTGCAACAATGACATTGTCATGCTGACATTCAAACTGGGAGTGACTCCGAGTATCAAGCAACGAGGGCAACAGCTCAGGCCGTCGCCATGGCCTTCGTTTGTCGTCAAGCTGCCAAGTTTAGTTCGCAGTGGCATCATCGACCCGCCATTGAGCACCAGTGCTGCGTTCAACAGGGATGTTTTTCGTGCCTCTTCCTACTTGGATTTTTTTTTTTTGAACAATTCCTACTTGGATATTGTTGGATTTTGTGCTTGGTCACAGGAGATTCTGCTGGAGGATATTCACCGTGCAAAGGTGTGCCAAGGGGAACCTGGTTTCTGGCTTTGGATTGAAACTCTGTTGAAACGGTTGACGCCTTGGTCATCGTTGGATGTCACTGATTTTTGTAAGAACATGATTGCCTTTGGGTGGTTTCTTCAGAATCCATCCTCGGTGATACTGTCTGCAACTATATCAAATGTGCTGCAATTAATGAGTAGTCTCTCAAACTCTCCTAGTAATATCCTTGTTCATGCTTTGCACAGTTCTAGTGTGATGTGGTACGTGCATGCTCTGTTTGGGAGACTTGAGAAATGGTGGCCTCGGACTCAGTTTGTTCAAAAGATAAGCAGTGTAAATTTTGAAGCTGACACTGTGTCCCTTGACACCAATGCGACTGTTGAATGCAGTTATTACCTCGTGCAACCAGCTCAACTTGATTATCTTCTACCACCGGCTAAACCTCCTGACAGTAGCGAAGGATGTGAAACCATGGTCAGTTGTGAAGGCTGTGATCGCTTCAGTACGAGAGGAGTTAAAGGTAGCTTCTGTCAAATTTCATGTACTGAATTAGTGCTCAACTGCTACAGTTTCGTGGTAGGGGATGAATATAGTGGTAATTCCACCGTCTGCAATGCAATAAGGAGTTGTGACACTTATCTGGAAGACCTTTTACTGAAATCTGCTAGTACTACTGAATATTCCTGCTACAGTATAATTTGCAATCATTGTTGGGTACTACTACTCACAATGCAAAGTTTGATGGGAGGCACGGATAATAGACCACTGGTACAACCAACTAATGTCAATTGTTGTTCTACTTTGGATCTCCAGTCTGCAAAACAGTGGGGTGTCCAGATGCTTGCTATTGTTTCATTGATTTTCTCATCTGGGTTGCATCATGTAAATATAAAACCTGAAGCTCCTATGACACTATATGCTATTCAGTGGGATACTGAATTTGCTGTCCAATGGCAGCTAAAGATTCCCCTTGTTCTTCAGGTGCACGACCATGACATTCTGGAAATGGTTGTTTATCCCTTGGGTGTGCAATCTGTTACAGCAAGCATGCGTACCTTTGATCCCAAGCATGTTTTTCAAACATGTAGCAGCAGCTTTGCCTATCAAGGTGTATTGTTGTACCCAACAGCTTCAGCAATAGGGTTCATTTTCTTACGGCAGCTGCAGCCTTGTATCACACACCTGACTACGAAGTGTTGGTATCCTAGAACTCTAAGTGCATCTACTATAGAACTGAGGCATCTCACTAAGGAGCAACCAGTGGAGGCTCAAATTCGCAGGAATGACTTAGACAAGGCTGTGCTTGCTTACTGCATTCCTGTGTTTGCTCTTCCACAAGGTGCTGCCATACCATTGCTCAGTTATCATGATAAAAGTTTCCATGCAGACTGTCAAATGATGAAAGCATTCAGCTACGAAATGGAAGCGCAGCGTAAGCTTGGTGGTATTGATCATTCTTGCTTTCCTCGCTCGTGGCTGCCAAATAAAATACTTGTGGCTGCTCAAGAGAAGATCCATTCATGGGGGGTTGCACAAGGAGAACGCACTCATACTTGCACAAGGTGGAAGAGGGCATATTGTTCTGGAAGACAATGGGACCCTGGTATTGTGCAGTTTATCCTTGGAACGGTTGTATTAAGCAAGCTGAAGTTAATTGCAGTTTATTGTGTGCTGGAGCTGGAATGTAATATAAAACTTGGCTACTGGGGACACCTGACAGTGATGCTACTATCTTCTCTGTTCTGGTTTGCATATTGGCTTATCTACGAAGTACAGCCAGCTGACAACTACATGAAACTTTCTCCGGATCGTCGAATAGCACACAGTAAAAGGTCTGGCATTGAGTTGGGAGGATTAAACGCTACCAAACACATATGTGAGGATTGCGATTTCTTTCACCAGCTTGTGATTAACAGTAGGATCATCTACACGAACCTACTACAACCATATGATCCAGGTCGGATTGCTCTTTGCCAAGACAAGATCGGAGGCATTTCTGACTCAAAATTGTTCATCATCGGCTTGAGGGCAAGCCGAATTTCAAGGGAGGAAGAGTGTAACACCCCAGCTATGGGTTGTCACCGTATGGTCTGTAACATGGGCCTGGGATATGAGATGGGCCAAGTGCCACCGTTGTGTATGCTTAGTAGAAACAGTATAAGTACAACACTTGTAGCCCGAATGGTTTTCATGTTGAAAATGAATGAACTCTGAACTTTTCACCTCCCGTGTTCTCTTTTCCTCATCCTCTTTCTCTGATTTCTCATCCCGATTCTTCCTCAAAATCGTGGTAATCCACCGTATCTCGCTGCAACTGTCGTGCTCTCATCCCCGGGACATGACAGCGAAGAGGACAGGGCAAGGGATCCCGATGGACACGCTGCTGCGGTTCTTCGAGGAGCACGAGAAGGAGGAGCACGAGAAGTTGAAGATGTTCAATCGAGGATGCCCTGTTTTCGTTTCTGATCTGTATTCTGTATCCTAGTTGATTCAGCAGTAAGAACTCAACTGGCAGCATGAACACAATTGATTACATGTATGGTTCCTGTAGAGAAATTAAGGTATGCTCCAGCAACAAGTTCCAATCGAGTAAAATTCTTTTAATATTTGGCTATTTATTTCTTGAGACCAAATTCTCTGAAACGTGTTCGAGAAAACAGGGCCGCCAGAGCGTTTCTTTTTCAGTTTAATCAGAAGTAAGATTGCTCTGCTGTTGTCCATGGATGATGGATCATGCATTTTTGTATACTGCATGTACATTGGGCTACTCGAATTTCATTTTGCCTTGATGTTTTTTCTCTCGTGCCGATCCAAATGTGGAGAGATCGTGTAATCAGACGTTTCTCTTCCAAAATCACAAACCCTGTCAGAGAAGTGCCGATCTAATGATTTGCAGTTTTGAGTTTCAAGATGTATGTATAGTTGCATATTTTTATTGATCTAAAAGAGTTATAGTGGAAAGATTGAGGATCTGTGGGTCCCAAGCTCACTGGTTTTTGAAAAAAAAGGTAGTTTAGTGTTTTAAAAAATAAAAAAAAAACGCTCGGTACATTTTTCAAATTTTTTGTAAAAAAACATTATATTTTTAATACAGAGAAAAACCAATGTTTAGCTGTATAAT
The DNA here is from genome assembly GCA_947311845.1 of Poa pratensis. Lineage (NCBI taxonomy): Eukaryota > Viridiplantae > Streptophyta > Magnoliopsida > Poales > Poaceae > Poa > Poa pratensis. The sequence goes on from CAMZMU010000082.1 coordinate 18,456,078, forward strand.
AAAGGAATACAGAACCCCTATTTTATCCGAAAATTGTCTTTTTTGTGCGGCCCAAAACATGACCAAACTTGTGATATAGACGTTGTGTATTTGTAGTTGTATAGGATTTTTGGTGTTTTTTATATGCAAAAATATTGTTTTCGGTTGTTTGAAAAAAAACGAGAGCACTCATTCTCAGGTGCGAGTAAGAGCATCTGCACCAGCATCCCCGGAAATTTGTCCCGCATCCACCAAAAAGTGTCCGCTTTGGAAGTGTCGGACACACATGTCCGATACAATGGGATGCTGCCCCATCGGCACCCACCAAACCAAACAAAACATTACTACGCAAACGTTTTAAATTTCATTCAATATTTGTTATATTTTACAAGATACTTAAATGAAATTTAAACACAGGACGGCCATGACCCTACTCCTCGTCCTCGTTCGCGAGGGCGTCCCAGTTGATGCTCTTGTTGTCGTCGGCGTCATCATCGTCCCCGAGGTAGACAAAGGTGGAGGAGGGCATGACGGAGGTGGAGGCGGCGTCCCGAGATGGGCCGTGTGAAGTGGAAGCGCCACAGTCGCTGGACAAGGGCTGCGAGACGAGCTAGATGGTCCTCATGATGCCAGACGAGTCCTCCTCGATCTCGGTGGCCGACGCCAACAGAGCCCAGCTCATGTCGGGGCAGTCATCATGTCGTGCGCGTCGTCGCACAGTGGCGAGAACACATGATAGCCCGCGGGCACCACATTCACCGGCTCCTCCTCCAGCCGGCCATTCGGTGGGAAACGCAACGCCGGAATGTCGCGGATCACCGGGCTACCTCGTGGGGCGCGGCGATCCTCGGCATCGCGGATGACGCTGCCACCTCCGCCTCCCTGACGTGGTGGGGAGAGGCGCTTCTCCTTGACCCGGTGGCAGGCGTTTGCGTTTGCGCTGCTGTCACCACGCTAGACCGGTGGAGTAGCCACAAGGAGGCGGTGTGACAAGGATATACATCTCGGGTACCCTACCATAAGGGTACCTGGTGCACGTGTCGACTAAGGCCCAACTATCAAGAGCCTACATGAAGCCCATGACGAAAGGCCCAACAAGATGGAGTATCTTCCAAGATTAGACATAGGCATAGTCGGTTTAGTCTTTCCTTACATGTAATCTGAGTCGGTTGCGAACTCCCGAGACCCAGCCTATTATATAAGGGCTGGGAGGGCCGCCGATCCAGGACACGCAATGCTCGAACCACCAAAAGCCCTAGCGAGATCGACATCTCGCCGGAGCCTCCCTGTAACCGCATAATCTCACACGATCAATACCAGACAAGCAGGAAGTAGGGTGTTACTCTCCGGAGGCCTGAACCTGGGTAAATCTTTGCCTCTGCTTGTCAACCGACGAAAGTACCAGTACTACCACGTTCTCTCCCCATAATCTCAACCCTAGGTCCTTAACCATGGGATTTGATGAGTTAACCCCTCGTCAATTGGCGCCGTCTGTGGGAAAGAATAGTGCTGGACTCACGGTTTCTTCGGTTCCATCGGAAAACGGCGACTCGCCGATCGCATCTACAAACGGCAACTCGCCGGCTGCATCAACAAACCAGAACTCGCCGACTCGGGCGGCACACGGCAACTCGCCGACTCACTCGACAAACGGCAGCACGCCAACTTCACCCGCAAAAAGCACATCAGATCCTCTGATGGACTTCGAGCCACACTCGCCAGAATTCCAGGAGGCGTTCGCTGATCTCGAGTCAGGTTTGGGTTTAACCGTTGGCTCGTTCAATTTTTTCGTAAACAAGCTTGGTGTGTAGGACTTGACAGATCCACGCCAACTCGCGACTTCCGCACCCGAGGCTCCATCGGTTGCGGCTCCTTCGACTGCGTCCATCAACTGCGTCCATACCATCGTCGATCCTCCAAGCCTGCTCGTCTGCAACAACCATGTCAACTCGAGAGATCGACGAGTTCTTCGCGAAAGAACTCCAAGGGAGGAGGCCGAATCAGCATACCGCACAAACGATCCCGAGCTCAATCTTCCACTCGAGGATAGCTTCGACTGCGGGATCTCCCTCAGCGACTTCGACGAACCCGAAACTCATATCGACAACCACGTCGACTCCGAGATCTGCACCAACAACACCTCGACTTCGAGATTCATAACAACTTCGCCGACACCGAGATGAGCATAGGCGATGAAGACATCGACAGCGAGATCCGTCCAGACGGACCACTCGACGGGCATATCGACTCAGACATGAGCCTCGATGAAGACGTCGAGTCCATGACGGGACTCGAAAACACATACACATACCCTCGGGTGATACCCCAGCAGGTCTACGTTGCCTTCGCCGCAGAATCATCTGATGCTGCGGCCAGTCGCAGGCCTACAAATTCCCGTGCACAGTTACTATGCCGGATGGAGTCACAAATCTCACAATTACTGCTGAGATGGCAGCAAAAGCAGATAAAGTCATCAAGGAGTGCACAATGATGCCAGCAGACGCAACACGAGAGGAGATGTTGACCTTCCAGTACTTCAACTGGCAGGAATCACTTCGACTGCAGCAGATCAGAGCAACACTCGAAGAACGTAAAAAGCAGGCTAGCTTGTCGAGTGCACGAAGAAGACAGCTCTCCTGAGCTCCACCGGGCGAGCAGACACAAGACCCAGATCAAGGCTGTCACACCTCGCGGCAGATGAGAGGGCAGCACTCACCCGCAACTTAGGCCACTCTTTCATGACATTCGACGAGAGGGAGTGCCAGTACCCAAAACAGCTGCGGGTGCCTCTTTAATGCTGCAGCATACCTAGAGGCAATCAAGCCTCCAGCGGATGACCCCAATGCAAAACTACATCGCCAACAGATCAAATCACTCGCCTTAGCAGCGAAGGCCATACGCCAAATCCCAAAAACTCCAGGAGGGAGTCGAGACCGTGCCATAGTAGACACGCGTCGTGAAGAACATAATCGCAGTGGTCGCCGTCACCACTCGAAGGAAAGAAGCGGCTCACGTCGGCGCAGGTCCAGAAGCAGATCACGCAGATCTTACAGTAGCGACTCGTACTCTGATCAGGAGCCTGAGCCACACGGAGCTCTGTGCTTCACTCGACGCGTCGCGAGACACGGATGCCCAAAGGGTTCAAACTCACATCTGAACACCCAAATACACGGGTCGACAGGAACCTTCAGGATGGCTGGAAGACTACAGACTGGCTGTCGCGTGCCAGCGAGGCACAAATATCACAGCCATGCAATACATACGACTCATGCTCGAAGGCACAGCCCGCGACTGGCTCAAGGCTCTACCTCCATCAACATACGACTCGTGGGATCACTTCCGCGCAGACTTCATCAAAAACTTCGAGCCTCTATGTGAGCGACCAAAAACGTTCGAAGAACTGCGAGCCTGCGTTCAACGGTCAGACGAAACGTTGAGGTCATACCGACGATGGACTGAGATACGCAACTCAGTTGGAGTAATTTCAGAAGATATGGCCATGGATGCTTTCATCATGGGCCTCGCCAGGCGGATTTCAAAGAAGCACTTGGTCGCCAAAAGCCAACCTCTGTGGCTAACCTCCTGAAGATCGCGACTGAGTGGGCAGACGGAGAAGACATGGCGCGCACCACACGCGGGTCCTCACCCCGTGACAATCATGAAAGCGGTAGTCGAACCGCAGAGACTCATACAGAGACGACCGGAGGCGCAAACGTTCAAAACGTCACTACGACGACGACAGACCCGAATTCATGGCGGCTGGATTCTCCACACCCCAACGACCAAGACAGAAGCGACCGACGGTCAGAAGATCGACGGGACAGTCGAGATTCGCCGGGACAGTCGAGATGATCGTCGGGACAGTCGAGACCGCGGCCAACGCAGCGACAGCTACAAGAAGAAAGACTGGCGCAAGTCGCGCTCCGGCGCACAAACGAGCGATCATTCGATGACAAGATGGATGCTGATTGCAGATTCCACCTGTACAAGGGGAAGACGGAAAATTGCGCTCCAATCACTCGATGAGAAACTGCAGAGAATTCGACCAACTAGCATCTGAATACGTGCAACTCAGAAAGGCAACAGCCGCACACGCACCCGCACCTGCACCTGTGCCTCAGCCAAACAATGTGCCTGTTCTGATGGCACCACCTCACCACCACAGCCTGCCGCAGCGGAAATATCGCGGGTGCCATACAACCCGTACCTCGGGTGGACGAACCTCAGTACCCTCCGCCCCAAGGGCAGATGTACATGATACAGAAAGGTCGCCCTTCCAACAGGGAGCAAAAACTTCGCACTCGACAAGTAAATATGGCGGTCATGTCACCTCCGCCGTAACTGAATTCTTGAAGGGATCCGAAACTGCAATAAGCTTCAGCAGAGAGGACCACCCACCATCGGTCGTTCGTCCAGGGCACTCTGCTCTGGTACTCGACGCAAATTGGAGGCTACGCCATGTCCAAGGTCTTCATGGATGGTGGCAGCGGCATAAACATCATCTTCGCAGATACGCTCCGCAAAATGAACAGGTCAGTCGAAAACCTGCCAAAATCCTCAAATACCTTTCACGGTATCGTCCCAGGCAAAGCAATAAGCCCAGAAGGCACCATACAACTCGACGTTACGTTCGGGGACAAGAACCACTTCAGGACAGAGTCGATTGAGTTCGAAGTTGTCGACTGGAAGTCACAATACCACGCCATACTTGGACGCCCGACGTTCGCTCGATTCATGGCGGTCCACACTACGCATACCTCCAGCTGAAAATGCCTGGACCAAAAGGAGTAATCACAGTCAAAGGAAACTTCCAAAAGTCCGATTCTTGCGACCGAGAGTTCAGCAAAATCTCTGAGATGTTCGGCATGGAAGCAACACTCGCCGATCTAGCGGTCTCCAACGATCGAACACTTATGCCAGAGCACAAGAAGGTGGCAGTCGACAGAGCATTCAATGCCACCAATGACACAAGGTCGCATCAGGTGCCCGACGATCCGACCAAGACAGTCAATGTCTGTTCGAGTCTGCCTATCGCATAGGAAAGCGCGCTCGTCGAATTCCTCCGTGAGAACTGGGATATATTTGCGTGGTGTCCAGCCGACATGCCAGGTATTCCCAGGGAATTCGCCGAGCACTCTCTCCAATTATTTCCAGATGCAAGCCAGTCAAGCAAACAATGCGCCGCATATCCGGATCGAAAAGAACGCAGTCGAAGCCGAAGTCGACAGACTACTCGCAGCAGGTTTCATCGAGAAATCAAGAAATCACAATGGGTGGCTAACCCCTTGCTTGTAGAGAAGAAGCACACGATATCCTTCGGATGTGCGTAGATTTCACACACTCAATAAATGCTGTCCAAAGGATCACTTTCCACTACCTCGAATCGACCAGATCGTCGACTCTACCGCCGGGTGCGCTCGCTTGTCCTTCCTGGATGCTTACTCAGGTTACCACCAGATAAGGATGAAGGAAGAGGATGAAGGAAGAGGATGAAGAGAAAACGGCGTTCATAACCCCACTCGGGGTTTACTGCTACACAACAATGCCTTTCGGGCTAAAAACGCAGGCGCAACCTACCAGCGCATGATGCAAGACTGCCTCAAGAAGCAAATTGGGCGAAACGTCCAGGTCTACGTAGACGACATGTCATCACAACAAGGGAGGAAAACACACTGAAAGGGCATGGCGCCCCCATGTGTGGTTTTGGTAATTAATGACAATCCCTATGGACTAATGGTTGCATTGAGTTTTACTTGTAGTGTTTGTCCATAGACCATGCTTGAACTCCATATGTTGGATTCAAGGTTGATGCCATGAGTATATTGATATAATGGAGTATTTGGCATCAAGAACATAGAGTTGAGCATATTGCAAGTATGTCTTGAAGAAAAGAATTATGTGATCATTCATGGTTACCTTCAAGACATCATCTATTGAAAAGAGAAGAAAAGATACAAGGTTGATCAAGTATCTTTCTATGGGTTTGCATCAAATGAAGATTTCATATGGCCCATGATCGATGACGTAAAGTGATGATCGTCATCAATGTTGAGAAGCGCAAGTTCAAGAGGAGCATCTCGAAGAAATCCTAGGCTTGAAGCTTGCCACCCATTTAGAGATAATGTTCATGTGAAGATGTGCCTAAGAGAGGCTCTCCCATAGTGGAGTATGGGGGAGCAATGTTTGAGTCTTCACCAAGCGAAGCGCAATCAAGAAAGGTGGTCCACTTGAAGAGATCAAGATCGACGTCATCTAGCTCAAGTGGAATGCGCAAGGCAAAGGTATGATAGGGTTTCTATTTTACCGGTCTCGTGGTACTAGCTGGGAGGCCGGGTTATAGGATAGATACCGTACTATCAAGAGGGGCTCTCGATTGAGCTTTAGCGTATCAGTTGGAGAGAGCTCAAACCTTTGCATACTTGCCTTCATCATCTTTCTTGGTTCTTATTTGGATTTTCTCCTTGTTGGGTTTTGGTGCTTGTTGTGATCTTCATGACAAGCCCAAGTTCTCCGAAAACGGATTTCGTATGGAAAACTTGTTGCGTTTTCAGGTTGGAAATATTATCGGTCCACCTTCGAGATAGGGTCCACACCTTCCCATGTATGGAAAACTTTTTGTAGGAATGCTCTTGTCGCTACCTTTCCAACAGAATTGGATTCATCTCGTTTGGAGCTTCCTTGCAAAAGTTATTGCGGTTCTCTTTTTCTGGTTATGCAGTTTCTTCTTAGGCCGGTAGTACCGACCCTCGCCCGGTACTACCGGGTGACCCCTTGCGGAACTACCGCGGCCAGTACCGGGCCCAGTACCGCATCTCCGGATGGCTCTCTGCCTCTCGAAGTTTTCACCCGGTAGTTGCCCCGGTAGTGGCGCGGTACTACCGGGAAGGGAGCACTACCGGGCAAAGTGGTCCGGTACTACCGTTGCGCGCCGAGTCAGGGAGCGCTGACTGGTCTTCGTTCTTCCTCGAGTCAACGCGGCTCGGTACTACCGGGATCGGCCCGGTACTACCGCTGCGGCCTTTTTCGTCTGCAACGGGCAGATTTTTGAGAGGACCTTTTTAAGGGGGTTTCTTCCCCAACGGTTCTCTCACCCTTTGAGCTAGCTTTTCTCCTCTCTCTCCTCCATTGTTGACCTTTGGAAAAGCTTGCCTTCCTCTCAATCCCTCCCATGATTCTTGCATATCTTTGAGGGAATTTGAGAGGAGATCTAGATCTATATATTCATCCAATCCATTCCTCCTCTAAGTGAGGGGAACCTAGTAGATCGTGATCTTGACGTTCCATTTGTTGAGTTCTTCCTTGTTCTTCCCTGCTCTTCCTCTCTTCTCCCCCCACAAGCATTAGTTGCTTTTGGTGGGATTTGGGAGTGAAGGATTTGACCACTTCTAGTGGTCTTGCCTTCTTGCATCGGTTGCATCGGTTTGAGTTCTCCACGGTGATACGTGGAAATCGAAGTTGAGAAGCTTGTTACTCTTGGGTACTTGGGGTGCCCTAGAGCTTGTCCTCTTGGGTACTTGGAGTGCCCTAGACGGTCCTTGTTGATCTCGGAGTTTTGGTGGCTCGCGGGATAGTTGGGAGCCTCCAATTAAGTTGTGGAGTCGCGCCCCAACCTTGTGTTTCTTGTGGCTTTGGGAGCCGCGGGAATTCGGTGAGAGCCTCCAATTAAGTTGTGGAGTGTGCCTCATCCTTGTACGGGTTCGGTGACCACCCTCAAGTGTCCCATAGTGGTTCGTGGCACTCCGCATTGGTGGAGGCACGAAGGAGATTACGGTGTGCCATTTGACGGCTATTCGGGGATCACTTTGTGACTCCGCACCGCTCCAACGGAGACGTAGCTTCCATTGGGAAGTGAACTTCGGGATAAATCATCGTCTCCAAGTGCCTCGGTATTTCTATACCTGAGCTTCTTACTTATGCTATTTACTTTGTGATAGCCATCGAGCTTGAAGTAATATATCTTGCTATCACATATTTGCTTATCTTGTTTAGCATAAGTTGTTGGTGCACATAGGTTAACCTAGCTTGTTTAGGTTTCGTGCTTGATAAATTAAACGCTAGTTTTATTCCGCATTTATTCAAGCCTAAACCGCAAAGAATTTTAATCGCCTATTCACCCCCCCCTCCCCTCTAGGCGACATCCGTGTCCTTTCACACACTACTCGATGACTTGCGAGAGACGTTCGCAAATCTCAAACGCTTCCACATCAAGCTCAACCCGAAGAAGTGCACGTTCGGCGTGCCAGCCGGGCAGCTCTTGGGGTATCTAGTCTCGGCTCGTGGAATCGAGGCGGACCCGGAGAAAATACAGGCCATCTTGACAATGCAAAGATCTTCAAAGCTCCATGACATACAAAAATTGGCAGGTCGAGTGGCAGCACTCAGTCGATTTATCAGCAAACTGGGCGAAAAAGCACTCCCGTTCTATCGACTGATGAAGAAAGCAGACAATTTCGAGTGGACGCCAGAAGCCGAAGCAGCCTTCACGGAGCTCAAGCGAGTCCTCACAAGCCCCCAATCCTCGTCGCACCAAGGGAACGAGAGCCACTCTACCTGTATGTCTCCGTAACTAACAGGGTGGTTAGTACCGTACTGGTAGTCGAACGCAGGGAGGAGGGACACGCCCAGTCTACTACTTGAGTGAAGTCCTCTCCATATCAAAGCAGCGGTATCCGCATTATCAAAAGCTGGCCTACGCCGTGTTCATGTCCTCAAGGAAGCTGACACACTACTTCGCAGAGCACCCGATCACTGTAATCAGCACCTCAGCGATCGGAGACATCCTCACAAATCCCAACGCAACTGGGCGAGTCGCAAAATGGCTCATCGAGCTAGGACCACGAGATATCAAGTATGATTACCCGAAGGCCATCAAAGCACAAGTCTTACCTGACTTCCATACTGAGTGGATCGAAGCTCATTGCCAGGAGCACCAGATGTGTCCAACTCATGGACTATGTACTTTGACGGCTCAAAGAAGAACGAAGGTGCAGACGCATGTGTCATCCTCATATTACCAAAAGGCGACAAGCTTCGCTATATCCTGCAGATGGGATTCGAGTTCCCATCCAATAACGAAGCAGAGTACGAGGCCCTGATCCATGGCATGCGGATGGCCAAAGCCCTCGGGTGCACTCGACTGATGATCTATGGTGACTCGAATCTTGTGGTGCAGCAAACAATGAAGGCCTGCGATGCAATCGCAGATAACATGATCGCCTACCGTGATCTGTACAACCTAATGGAGGGCAGCTTCGAAGGCTGCGAGTTGCGGCACATAGGGCGCGAGAGCAACGAAGAAGCATATAAGCTAGCCAAAATCGGCGCGGCGAAAGCACTAGTTCCACCTGGTGTCTTCCTCGAGCGCATCGAGCACAGGTCCATCAAGCAAAAACGAACATCTCCGCACCAGCCAAGACAAAGCACCTAGCACAGAGGACCCGCCAGTCGAGGTACTCCTCATTGAGCCAACTTGGACTCAACCTTTCCTCGCATACATACTCCGCGGCGAGGTACCTGAAGACATAACAGAGTCAAGACGCGTCACTCGACGATCTAAAGCATACACGTCATCAACGGCGAACTATACAAGCGCAGCGTATCAGGTATGTTCCAACGATGCATAGCATTCGAAGATGGCCAGGCCATCCTTCGTGATATTCATGCAGGTACCTGCGGGCATCACGCCAGCAGTCGATCACTCGTAGCCAAAGCCTTTCGCGCAGGCTTCTACTGGCCCACAGCACTCAAAGACGCGGAGGACATAGTCAAAAGGTGCATCGGCTGTCAAAAATTCGCCACAAAGCCGCACGCACCCGCATCGGCGTTGAAGACAATACCATTGGCCTGGCCCTTCGCCCAGTGGGGGCTCGATATGGTCGGGCCACTCAAAAAATCCTCCCATGGAGGGCATACTCACCTTCTGGTGGCGGTCGACAAGTTCACCAAGTGGATTGAAGCAGTCCCTATCACAAGTTCGACTGCCACTACAGCAGTCAATTTCATAAAATCCATCATATACCGCTTCGGTGTACCAAGCAGCATCATCACTGATAACGGTACAAACTTCACGGCTGAAGAGTTCCGATCCTTCTGCAAAGAGCAGGACATCACGCTCAATTATGCATCCGTGGCACACCCGCAGTCCAATGGCCAAGTCGAAAAAACCAATGGACTCGTGACGAGCGGAATCAAGAAACGCCTCCTGGTGCCACTCAAAAGAGCCGCGGGTGCTTGGGTCGAAGAACTCCTACGCACAACTCCTAACGCTTCAACACAGTTCACCCATTTTTCATGGTCTACGGCGCAGAGGCAATCCTGCCATCAGATGTAAGATTCAATGCACCAAGAGTCGAAGCATACAACGAAGAAGATGCAGATGAAGCACTCGAAGATGCAGTCGACTTGCTCGAAGAAGCACGCAACACGGCGCTAGCACGCACAGCTGTCTATCAGCAAGACCTCCGCAACTACACAGCCGTCGACTGCGCACCAGGTCCTTCGAGGTTGGCGACCTGGTACTTCGACTGAAGCAAAAGAAGGTGCACAAACTCGCTTCTCCATGGGAAGGACCCTTCATCATCACCGAGGTCATTGGTGGTGGAGCATACAGACTGAAGCACGCGAAGACAGGCGAACTCTCGCACAATCCTTGGAACGTTGCGCAGCTGCGCCGTTTCTATGCTTAGATTGCTCAGTCGCACAATGTAATAGGCACATATGTCGGATGGCTGCAGGTTTCAGACGCGCTCTTTTCCTTACCAGGGTACCTACGGGGACTGGAAGGTTTTTAATGAGGCGGCCTGCAGCTTAACATTCAAAAATGGAATATAATCAATGATTCCTCATATTTCTTCCTGCTTACTACTCGCATAACTTATTCGCACAAACTTAGCCTCACCCGAATACTCGGGGCTGCGCTATCTCAAAGCATGAGCTTTCGCTCCTTCTTCTTCAAACATAATACCCCAGCCGCACTCGAATACTCGGGGGCTGGGTCATAAAAATCATACATAAACGAAAAAGTTGCTCAACCCCACTCAACTACTCGGGGGCTGAGCCTAAAATCATGAGTTGAAGCTTCAAATATCGCAAAAATTCACAGCCTCACTCGAACACTCGGGGGCTGTGCAATTTATGTTCCATACTCTAAGTGTTTTTCATAAACCCCACTCGATACACTCGGGGGCTGCATACATACACATAAACAAATATACCTACGTACAAGTGGCAAATTTACACTCGGGGGCTGTCCCCTATACAGAAATACCCTAATCTTCCGGTTCGTCCTTGACTGGTAGAACAGGGCCCATAAGTTGAGCGTGATAACACTCGACCATCACCCTCGCAGACTCGACTGTACCGTCAAGTTGCGACTGTGACAAAATCGATCCAGGCACGGGTGGATGTAGCTGCATATTTGGACGCTGACTCCGGATATACGCCATCGTTGCGTTGGCTCCATCCACAAGCTTCTGGGTGATAAAGTCTCGAATAGGACCTGCACTCCGGAAAAGCCCGAGCAACGCGTGGATTCCTTGAGGTTGCGGCCCCGTCGGAAAAAGAGTCTGGTTGATGCGACTGAAGGCCGACCTGCATAACTCGAGCAGCAGGTGCTCCGCCACACTCGATCCTTCAGAGTTGCGAGTATGCGCGCTCGGTTCTTATCCAAGCGAAAGTGCTGACGGCCCGTCGTTGGTTCGTCAGTCGCATTGTTCAATTGCTCATCGACACGAGCTTGCTCCGCCTGGAAGTCTGGAACAAAGCCTGCAACAACGCACGTTGGATCAACAAAAAGGACAGGCTAGGAACTCTTGAGATCAAGGCAGTCATGCTTACACTCGAGTTGTCTGTTCACGATCTCCATCTCGCCAAGCACATACTCCTCTCGCTGAGTGGGTAAAGCAGGCCTCGCCCTCATCCTATCCAGCTCGCTCTGGGCACTCTCAACTCTTGCTCCAGTTTCACGACTCGAGCCTTCATATAACGCATTACTGTGGCATCATTCGCCACTTGAGCTCGAGATCGGGTGGAAGCACGATGCCGCGATGAACCAGCTGAAGTAGCGGCTGCCCGTGGCTGTTCCAAACATCATAAAAATCTCATGTCAGATATGAGAGATTCATCACAAAGCTCAGGCGAGTAGTAGCACATAGCCTTACAGGCGAAAACACAACAAGGAACCAAATCCATACAAGTGTAGCAAAAGCATACGCATACTCGCGTTGTCATAAAGTATAATTACACAACATAAATAAGGGTTCGGCTACCCTATCTCTCGGACACAGACTCCGACCTAGCCCTACTCTCGCGAGTGGCAACTTCCGCCGCTCGGCGCTCCATAGTGGCTATGAAGATGTTGGCCAGTCGAGCGGCTGGCTCGCTAACGGCCTTCAGAGATATAGGCTTCCCACCGGGCTTCGAGGGAAGTCAGACATGGCCGCTTCGAAGTCACCCTTTATTCCATGACCCAAAATGAGCTTGAGGGTGGACTCCGAGCCGCGTACCGTGAGAGCACGAGCAAAGCTCGCCATGGTCGAGGTCCCCGGTCCAAGCACGTCAGCGAAGCCATCAGCAGTCGACGGCACCTCCTTCAGTGGAAGCACGTTCTGGTGCACGGCGCCGAGGGTGCTGGTAGACTTGGCAAGAGCGTCCTTCGCCTGGACAAAACTAGCGCCGAGGTCACCTATAACTGGTCGAGTGATAACTCATCACTGACCATGTCAGTAGGTGCTGGCACCAATCGCCTCTGCAACAAGTACCAGAAAGAGCAAATATTAGTACATAATACCCAACGGGTACACGAGAGGCAGGCAAAGAGATAGTTACTTACCTCTCACATTCTGCGCAAGGCCAGCCAGTCGCTCAGCATACTCTTTCTCGCGTACGGCGGCTGCGGCCTTGGTGGCATCCACAATTTTCTTCGACTCGGCGTGCTGGGCTTCGAGTGCCTCCTCTAGCTCTTTCACCCGAGACTCAGCCGATGCCTTGTCGTCTGAATTTGATGGCAAGAAGTAACTCAAACATTCGACTAAGCAAAGACAGCAAAAAGAGCTTCGGAGGCAGCGAATACACTTACGGGTGAGCTGTTCCAGGTCAGCGCGTAACGTGTTTCTCTCCTGCTCCATCTGGACAAAAGCTTTGCCCGATTCTACCAGGTTGAGGTAGTAAGGCTACAAGCACACGAAACTAGCATAAGTTATACATAACAAGTACCGTATGCGGACTCGGCAAAGACACTTACGTGTTCAGTCCAAGGCGCAGGCTTCGAAGCAGATGTTCCGACCTCCGGAGTTGCAGCACTCGTAGCCTTGGCCGTTTCAATGGCAGTAGCCGTGGCTACTGATTGAACGATCTCAGGAGCAACAAGAGGACGTCCGGGTGCTCAGGGGTCGAAATTCTGTCGGCTGGAGGAGTCAGAGGACGCACGGTCTCAGCACTGCGAGTGACAGAAGAAATACAACATAAGCACAAATATCAACCAGCAAAAACCTTAGTGCAAAAAGCTCAGGAGCAAACCTGTGCTCTTCTTCCTCATCAGTGTCGAGGTTGTCAAAGTTTGGGCCTCCAAAAAGCAGCTCCTCACCCGATTGGGGAGGAGGAGCTGAACTCAACGGGCTCACATCCAAAGGAGCAGCTTTGGCAGAAGGAGAGAGCCCGAGTCTCCGTCGTCCTTCACATCCGACTCCTTCGCGGGTGAGCTCCTGGAAGAAGACAAACCTCGGGCCACCCGACGACGCTTGCGAGTGGGAACCTCGCTCACATGATCAGTCGTGGCTGGCTCCTCAGTCTGTACTTCCTCTGCCTCTTCCTCTTCGACCTCTTCCGTAGGAGATGTGGTAGCCGAAGGTAGAGGCGATTCATCCCTCCCTTCGTTTCTACCGTTTGCACCTCCGTTTCGTGAGTTGGTCCATTCTCGGGAAGAGGCGGAAGGGTCGACGCAGTCGAATGCCCCTGCACACAAAGGAGAACATCCAAAGAGTTAAAAGTGCAAAAATAAAGGGTGACAAAATCCCGACGACAAAAAGTACATAAAAGCTAAACTTACTTCAAGCAAAGGGTTGTCAGCCCCATATGGAGTGACAGGGCAGTCAAGATTGCACGGATCGGTTGCCTTGATGCTGGTAATGGATCGCACATGCGTGTCCAGCTCGTTCTTCGACAACTCGTCTGGGCTCATTCGACTGGCGTCATGCGCACCTTCATACTGCCACATGGGATGAGCGCGGGCGCGAAGCGGCCACACCCGCAACTTGACAAAGGTGGCAATCAGATGCACACCAGTGACAGTGCCCAGCATCTTAGCAATCTTCTCCAAAAGGGGCTCCGCCTCCGCTTGTTCTTCAGTCGACAAAGGATGGGCCCATGCCTTGGTCTTCTCCAGAGCCTTGGCAGCCGAAAAGGCAGGGAGGCCTGCTTGCTCTGTCGAGACGTAGAACCATTTGGTCCTCCACCCTTGTGCGGAATCGACTGGCTTCAGGGCAAAATAGCGGGTGTCGCCGCGCACCTGGATCCCGAAGCCGCCCACGGGGTAGGTGCGACCACCTCCCACATTTGGGGGACGAGGAAAATCGACTTCCACAACGCCCAACTGGGAGAAACTCCCAGAAAACATTCACAGAGCGTGATAAAACACGCAATGTGCAGAATACCATTAGGGGTGAAATCGTGGATTTGCACCCCATAGGCATACATCAGACCACGAACAAAATCGTGGAGGGGGAGCGAAAACCCTCTAGGAAGAAATTCCGCAAAACAAACGCGCTCATTGGCGCGAGGCTCGGGGAATACCTCCTTGGGCGATGGAGCGCGGACCGCTAACTGGTCCTCGGGTGGCAGCAGGCCCTGCTGGCGGAGCTTGACAAGGTGAGCATCCTTGATCGAGGACTTCGCCCAATCCCCGGTGCTCTTCTTCAGACCAGCGGCAGTTGCAGATGCGCTCGCCGCGCTCTTCTTCCCCTTCACCGCCGCCGCATCGGTCGCGGCAGCAGCGGTCGCGGCAGAACGCTTGTTTCCCGCTACTTTCTTCATCTTCAAAGGGAAGGTGGTGGCGCGCGCAAAGCTCTGGCACAGGAGCAATGGAGGAGGAGCGCGAGGAAGAAGATGAAACAGGGGCGGCGCAGGAGGCAAATGGCTAGTAAAAAATTATGCCAGCGTCGTTCTCCCTATTTACCACAAAGCGAAATCAATCACAACCGTTCAAATCGAACCGTGCGCTCCGTGGGCGATACTACCATACACGTGCCAAGCGCGGAGGGCAACCGGCTCCGGCCACTCCGCCCACTACACACGCAAAAAGAGGAACCATCATCGCCTCTCCGTAAAAATGGGCCCGAGCGGTAAAATCAGTCCAAACGGCACCGTCGTTCGGTCAACGCTGCAAAATGGGCCCACATACGTGTCACGTCCCATCCACCACAGCATAACGCACGCCACCGCGTGTCAGGAAGCGCAGTCGCCAAAACGTCATCCCTGACGTCATTGCAAGCATCTGTTCAGAAAAGTATTCGAGTTCGCCCAATGCATATCGTTCACTCGACTGTCTTGATTGGTTCGGGTGTGAAAAAGCAACGTTAAGTCAAAAATTGGTCACTCGACCGTTCCTTCGACTAATCCATATTGCTCCCATCGGGAGCGTATCAAAAATTTCTTCGACTAAGAGTATATGGGATAAAAAGATTTGAGATTATCCTCCATTGCATGCAAAAAAGCACAATCTCGGGGGCTACTCCCATCGGGAGCGCTGTCGCGCACCCGATAGAATAACGACAAAGTGTCAGTCGACAAAAGGCTCGACTCAGTTCATATACAAAATCATACTCGAAACATTACCGAGTTGCGTCCGCCGCAAATATCTCGGATGCTGCACGCATAGTGCAAAGGTATGACCCGCCGAACTTTCGAGCTGGGCTAAGGACCGTTCCAGCAACGTCAATCCTTATACTTTCCGTGTCAGCAGACATGATGAAAAATCCTGACGGACGCGTTGGGTAAAATTCAAAGTTATACTGCAGATCGATTCAGTAAGACCTCCGCGGCCTAGTCGAGTCTGACCAGTCTGTTCCAGATTCGAGTCCGGGGACTCGAGTTTGATTGAAAGCTAGTAAGGTTTTACCCGAATGTGTAGTTAACTGGTCCCGATCCGTCGAGTGTACCGGGCCTACTAAGCTATTATCTCTTGATTATCATAAGCAAAAACCAAAATCGATGAAATACTCGACATAGCCAACATGTGCTATTCATACAGGAATTCCAATTACAACATACAAGTACAAAGCATATGACGTGCACTGACGAATGAGTCCATGCCCGATTCTTCGAGTCAGACAAGTACTCGGGGGCTACTGACAAGGATATACATCTCGGGTACCCTACCATAAGTGTACCTGGTGCACGTGTCGACTAAGACCCAACTATCAAGAGCCTACGTGAAGCCCATGACGAAAGGCCCAACAAGATGGAGTATCTTACAAGATTAGACATAGGCATAGTCGGTTTAGGCTTTCCTTACATGTAATCTGAGTCGGTTGCGAACTCCCGAGACCAAGCCTATTATATAAGGGCTGGGAGGGCCGCCGATCCAGGACACGCAATACTCGAGCCACCAAAAGCCCTAGCGAGATCGACATCCCGCCGGAGCCTCCCTGTAACCGCATAATCTCACACGATCAATACCAGACAAGCAGGAAGTAGGGTGTTACTCTCCGGAGGCCTGAACTTGGGTAAATCTTTGCCTCTGCTTGTCAGCCGACGAAACTATCAGTACTACCACGTTCTCTCCCCATAATCTCAACCCTAGATCCTTAACCATGGGATTTGATGAGTTAACCCCTCGTCACGGTGCTCCCGATTGCGGCATGCTCGCGAGCCGCCTCAATGGCGTTGTCCACCGTGTGGCTAGTCGCCTCCTCCAGAAATGCCGCCCGCTAGCGTTGTAGCGTGTTGGCCTCAACGCGTCGTCGTACCTTGCCAGCAGGTCGTCGCGCTCCCGCATGAAACGCTGGTGCCACGCGGCCTAGTTGCCGACGACGTTCTCGGGGAAGAATCGCTGGCCTCCGTCATCTTGTTCCGCCGCGTGAGGACGGCAAGGTTCCATGCCTTAGGGGGTGGGAGTGGGCGGCACGGCGAGGCCTGGGAAACCGTCCGGCATAGTGGCCGCCATTGACGCCGGAATGGCCTCAGCACGGTGACATTAATCACGGCTGACCGATCACGTGTGTATTGACATGGGGCCCCAGTTGTCGGTGTACGTCGCCCCCCGAGCAGACCTCCAAACTTTGGGTGCATGGGATGTTGGGTCATGCCTGACAGATGGGGTGCCGCTGTAACCCTTTTTTTTGTCTGAAACCCCATTAGATTTTTGGGGGTCGTTTGGCGTTGCCGGTGCAGATGTCCTCACTCCAGTTATATAAACTGTTTATTAATGATCGTGCATATTGATCCAGTCGACCTAACTTAGCAAGATTCGTACCATCGATACGTAGGGAAGGAGTTTGCTTTCCACGACTAGCTCCGGACTGCGGAACCGAAAACCTCCGTGGCTAAGCTTAGTGTGACGAACTCGGACTCGAAAACGTGTGATAGGCGGTAGTTCGATTTCGACCCGGACACGAACTCGAGCTCAGACTCGGAGTCTCGGACTGAGCTGAGCAGTGTCGATCCATAAAATACTGCCGGCTGCACCCTCGTATCTCCTGTTCTCTTTCTCAACAGAAACACACGCAGCGCGCGACACCACACCAAGAAAGCATAGAGACCTTGACCTAGCTCTGCCATGGCGGTGAAGAGGATCGTGGCGCCGCGCCAGCTACCTGCCGTCCTGGCCCTGGCCGCGCCGGCGCGCGCAGACGCAGCCGGCAAGAGAATAACCACCACCGAGGCCGCGCGCCCGCGGTTCGCGCGCGGGACGGCCGTGGAGGTGCGCCACAGGCTGGCGCGGGCGCCGCTCTCCGGCAGGTGTATGGTCATCTTCGTCCGCGCAACGGTCGTCGACTCCGCCGTGTCCGGCGCCGACGACGACTGCTACATCGTCAGGTACCCCGCTTGTTCCGAGACCGCGCCGAGCGGCCGGACCGTGTGCGTGCCCGCCGAAGACGTCCGTGAGGCTCGTCGTGCTCCCACCTCTGCCACCACCGCCAAGAGGCCGTCACCGGATGAGTCCACGGAGACCGCGGATGGCGCCAGCTGCAAGAAGGCGAAGAGGACAGGGCAAGGGATCCCGATGGACGCGCTGCTGCGGTTCTTCGAGGAGCACGAGAAGGAGGAGCACGAGAGAAGTTGACGATGTTCAATCGAGGATGCCCTGTTTTCGTTTCTGATCTGTATTCTGTATCCTAGTTGATTCAGCAGTAAGAACTCAACTGGCAGCATGAACACAATTGATTACATGTATGCTGCAGCAACAGGTTCCAATCCAGTATAATTCTTGTAATATTTGGCTATTTATTTCTCGAGACCAAATTCTCTGAAACGTGTTCGAGAAAACAGGGCGGAGAGCGTTTCTTTTTCAGTTTAATCAGAAGTAAGATTGCTCTGCTGTTGTCCATGGATGATGGATCAAGCATTTTTGTATACTGCATGTACATTGGGCAACTCGAATTTCATTTTACCTTGATGTTTTTTTTCTCGTGCCGATCCAAATGTGGAGATCGTGTAATCAGACGTTTCTCTTCCAAAATCACAAACCCTGCCAAAGCATTGCCGATCTAATGATTTGCAGTTTTGAGTTTCAAGATGTATGTACAGTTGCATATTTTTATTGATCTAAAAGAGTTACAGTGGAAAGATTGAGGATCTGTGGGTCCCAAGCTCACTGGATTTTGAAAAAAAAGGTAATTTGGTGTTTTAAACAATCCAAAAAAACGTGGATACGTACCCATGTCCCATGCTCGGTATACTTGTACAAAAATTTGGTAAAAAAAACATTCTATTTTTAATACAGAGAAAAACCAATTTTTAGCTGTATAATAAAGGAATAAAGAACTCCTAATTTATCCGAAATTTGACTTTTTTGTGCGGCCCAAAACATGACCAAACTTGTGATATAGACACTATGTGTATTTGTAGTTGTATAGTTTTTTCGGTGTTTTTTATATGCAAAAAATATTGTTTTCGGTTTGTTGAAGAAACAATGAGAGCACTCATTCTCAGGTGCGAGTAAGAGCAACTGCACCATCATCCCCAGAAATTTCTCTCGCATCCACCAAAAAGTGTCCGCTTTGGGAGTGTCGGACAAACACATGTCCGATACAATGGGGTGCTGTATCGGCACCCACCAAACAAAACATTGTTACGCAAACGGTTTCAAATTTCATTCAGTATTTGTTATATTTTACAAAATATTTAAACGAAATTTAAACACTGGACGGCCCTAACCCTACACCTCGTCCTCGTTCGCGAGGGTGTCCCAGTTGATGCTCTTGTTGTCGTCGGCGTCATCATCGTCCCCGAGGTAGACAAAGGTGGAGGAGGGCATGACGGGAGGTGGAGGCGGCGTCCCAAGATGGGCCGTGCGAAGTGGAAGCGCCACAGTCGCTGGACAAGGGCTACGAGACGAGCTAGATGGTCCTCATGATGCCAGACGAGTCCTCGATCTCGGTGGCCGACGCCAAAAGAGCCCAGCTCATGTCGGGGCAGTCATCATGTCGTGTGCGTCGACGCACAGTGGAGACGACACATGATAGCCAGCGGGCACCATCTTCACCAGCTCCTCCTGCTTCAGCAGGCCATTCGGTGGGAAACGCACCGCCGGAAAGTCGCGGATCACCGGGCTACCTCGTGGCGCGCGGCGATCCTCTGCATCACGGATGACGCTGCCACCTCCGCCTCCCCGACATGGTGGGGAGAGGCGCTCCTCCTTAACCCGGTCGCAGGCGTTTGTGATGCTGCCACCCCGCTAGACGGTGGAGTAGCCACAAGGGGGCGGTGCTCCCAATTGCTCGCGAGCCGCCTCAATGGCGTTGTCCACCCTGTTGCTAGTCGCCTCCTCCAGAAATGCCGCCCGCTAGAGTTGTAGCGTGTTGGCCTCAACACGCCGTCGTACCTTGCCAGCAGGTCGTCGCGCTCTCGCGTGAAACGCTGGTGCCACGCGGCCCAGTTGTCGACGACGTTCTTGGGGAGGAATTGTTGGCCTCCGTCATCTCTTTCCGCCGTGTGAGGATGGCAAGGTTCCGTGCCTTAGGGGGTGGGAGTGGGCCGCACGACGAGGCCCGGGAAACCACCCGACATAGTGGCCGCCATTGACGCCGGAACGGCCTCTGCACGGTGCCATTAATCACGGCTGACCGATTGCGTGTGTATGACAAGGGAAACTGTTTATTAATGGTCGTGCATGTCGATCCCGTCGACCTAAATAATAGCAAGATTCGTACCATCGATACACGTAGGGAAGGAGTTTCCTTTCCACGACTAGCTCCGGACTGCGGACCGAAAACCTCCGTGACTAAGCTTAGTGACGAACTCGGACTCGAAAACGTGTGATAGGCGGTAGTTCGATTTCGACCCGGACACGAACTCGAGCTCAGACTCGGAGTCTCGGACTGAGCCGAGCAGTGCCGATCCATAAAATACTTGCCGCGTCCCTTGCTCTGCACCCTCGCATCTCCTGTTCTCGAAACACACGCAGCGTGCGACACCACAATAAGAAAGCGTAGAGACCTTGACCTAGCTCTGCCATGGCGGTGAAGAGGATCGTGGCGCCGCGCCAGCTACCTGCCGTCCTGGCCCTGGCCGCGCCGGCGCGCGCAGACGCAGCCGGCAAGAGAATAACCACCACCGAGGCCGCGCGCCCGCGGTTCGCGCGCGGGACGGCCGTGGAGGTGCGCCACAGGCTGGCGCGGGCGCCGCTCTCCGGCAGGTGTATGGTCATCTTCGTCCGCGCAACGGTCGTCGACTCCGCCGTGTCCGGCGCCGACGACGACTGCTACATCGTCAGGTACCCCGCTTGTTCCGAGACCGCGCCGAGCGGCCGGACCGTGTGCGTGCCCGCCGAAGACGTCCGTGAGGCTCGTCGTGCTCCCACCTCTGCCACCACCGCCAAGAGGCCGTCACCGGATGAGTCCACGGAGACCGCGGATGGCGCCAGCTGCAAGAAGGCGAAGAGGACAGGGCAAGGGATCCCGATGGACGCGCTGCTGCGGTTCTTCGAGGAGCACGAGAAGGAGGAGCACGAGAGAAGTTGACGATGTTCAATCGAGGATGCCCTGTTTTCGTTTCTGATCTGTATTCTGTATCCTAGTTGATTCAGCAGTAAGAACTCAACTGGCAGCATGAACACAATTGATTACATGTATGCTGCAGCAACAGGTTCCAATCCAGTATAATTCTTGTAATATTTGGCTATTTATTTCTCGAGACCAAATTCTCTGAAACGTGTTCGAGAAAACAGGGCGGAGAGCGTTTCTTTTTCAGTTTAATCAGAAGTAAGATTGCTCTGCTGTTGTCCATGGATGATGGATCAAGCATTTTTGTATACTGCATGTACATTGGGCTACTCGAATTTCATTTTACCTTGATGTTTTTTTTCTCGTGCCGATCCAAATGTGGAGATCGTGTAATCAGACGTTTCTCTTCCAAAATCACAAACCCTGCCAGAGCATTGCCGATCTGATGATTTGCAGTTTTGAGTTTCAAGATGTATGTACAGTTGCATATTTTTATTGATCTAAAAGAGTTACAGTGGAAAGATTGAGGATCTGTGGGTCCCAAGCTCACTGGATTTTGAAAAAAAAGGTAATTTGGTGTTTTAAACAATCCAAAAAAACGTGGATACGTACCCATGTCCCATGCTCGGTATACTTGTTCAAAAATTTGGTAAAAAAAACATTCTATTTTTAATACAGAGAAAAACCAATTTTTAGCTGTATAATAAAGGAATAAAGAACTCCTAATTTATCCGAAATTTGACTTTTTTGTGCGGCCCAAAACATGACCAAACTTGTGATATAGACACTATGTGTATTTGTAGTTGTATAGTTTTTTCGGTGTTTTTTATATGCAAAAAATATTGTTTTCGGTTTGTTGAAGAAACAATGAGAGCACTCATTCTCAGGTGCGAGTAAGAGCAACTGCACCATCATCCCCAGAAATTTCTCTCGCATCCACCAAAAAGTGTCCGCTTTGGGAGTGTCGGACAAACACATGTCCGATACAATGGGGTGCTGTATCGGCACCCACCAAACAAAACATTGTTACGCAAACGGTTTCAAATTTCATTCAGTATTTGTTATATTTTACAAGATATTTAAATGAAATTTAAACACTGGACGGCCCTAACCCTACACCTCGTCCTCGTTCGCGAGGGTGTCCCAGTTGATGCTCTTGTTGTCGTCGGCGTCATCATCGTCCCCGAGGTAGACAAAGGTGGAGGAGGGCATGACGGGAGGTGGAGGCGGCGTCCCAAGATGGGCCGTGCGAAGTGGAAGCGCCACAGTCGCTGGACAAGGGCTGCGAGACGAGCCGATCCAAATGTGGAGATCGTGTAATCAGACGTTTCTCTTCCAAAATCACAAACCCTGCCAGAGCATTGCCGATCTGATGATTTGCAGTTTTGAGTTTCAAGATGTATGTACAGTTGCATATTTTTATTGATCTAAAAGAGTTACAGTGGAAAGATTGAGGATCTGTGGGTCCCAAGCTCACTGGATTTTGAAAAAAAAGGTAATTTGGTGTTTTAAACAATCCAAAAAAACGTGGATACGTACCCATGTCCCATGCTCGGTATACTTGTACAAAAAATTGGTAAAAAAAACATTCTATTTTTAATACAGAGAAAAAACAATTTTTAGCTGTATAATAAAGGAATAAAGAACTCCTAATTTATCCAAAATTTGACTTTTTTGTGCGGCCCAAAACATGACCAAACTTGTGATATAGACACTATGTGTATTTGTAGTTGTATAGTTTTTTCGGTGTTTTTTATATGCAAAAAATATTGTTTTCGGTTTGTTGAAGAAACAATGAGAGCACTCATTCTCAGGTGCGAGTAAGAGCAACTGCACCATCATCCCCAGAAATTTCTCTCGCATCCACCAAAAAGTGTCCGCTTTGGGAGTGTCGGACAAACACATGTCCGATACAATGGGGTGCTGTATCGGCACCCACCAAACAAAACATTGTTACGCAAACGGTTTCAAATTTCATTCAGTATTTGTTATATTTTACAAGATATTTAAATGAAATTTAAACACTGGACGGCCCTAACCCTACACCTCGTCCTCGTTCGCGAGGGTGTCCCAGTTGATGCTCTTGTTGTCGTCGGCGTCATCATCGTCCCCGAGGTAGACAAAGGTGGAGGAGGGCATGACGGGAGGTGGAGGCGGCGTCCCAAGATGGGCCGTGCGAAGTGGAAGCGCCACAGTCGCTGGACAAGGGCTGCGAGACGAGCTAGATGGTCCTCATGATGCCAGACGAGTCCTCGATCTCGGTGGCCGACGCCAAAAGAGCCCAGCTCATGTCGGGGCAGTCATCATGTCGTGTGCGTCGACGCACAGTGGAGACGACACATGATAGCCAGCGGGCACCATCTTCACCAGCTCCTCCTGCTTCAGCAGGCCATTCGGTGGGAAACGCACCGCCGGAAAGTCGCGGATCACTGGGCTACCTCGTGGCGCGCGGCGATCCTCTGCATCACGGATGACGCTGCCACCTCCGCCTCCCCGACATGGTGGGGAGAGGCGCTCCTCCTTAACCCGGTGGCAGGCGTTTGTGATGCTGCCACCCCGCTAGACCGGTGGAGTAGCCACAAGGAGGCGGTGCTCCCAATTGCTCGCGAGCCGCCTCAATGGCGTTGTCCACCCTGTTGCTAGTCGCCTCCTCCAGAAATGCCGCCCGCTAGAGTTGTAGCGTGTTGGCCTCAACACGCCGTCGTACCTTGCCAGCAGGTCGTCGCGCTCCCGCGTGAAACGCTGGTGCCACGCGGCCCAGTTGTCGACGACGTTCTTGGGGAGGAATTGTTGGCCTCCGTCATCTCTTTCCGCCGTGTGAGGATGGCAAGGTTCCGTGCCTTAGGGGTGGGAGTGGGCCGCACGACGAGGCCCGGGAAACCACCCGACATAGTGGCCGCCATTGACGCCGGAACGGCCTCTGCACGGTGCCATTAATCACGGCTGACCGATTGCGTGTGTATGACAAGGGAAACTGTTTATTAATGGTCGTGCATGTCGATCCCGTCGACCTAAATTAGCAAGATTCGTACCATCGATACACGTAGGGAAGGAGTTTGCTTTCCACGACTAGCTCCGGACTGCGGACCGAAAACCTCCGTGACTAAGCTTAGTGACGAACTCGGACTCGAAAACGTGTGATAGGCGGTAGTTCGATTTCGACCCGGACACGAACTCGAGCTCAGACTCGGAGTCTCGGACTGAGCTGAGCAGTGCCGATCCATAAAATACTTGCCGCGTCCCTTGCTCTGCACCCTCGCATCTCCTGTTCTCGAAACACACGCAGCGTGCGACACCACAATAAGAAAGCGTAGAGACCTTGACCTAGCTCTGCCATGGCGGTGAAGAGGATCGTGGCGCCGCGCCAGCTACCTGCCGTCCTGGCCCTGGCCGCGCCGGCGCGCGCAGACGCAGCCGGCAAGAGAATAACCACCACCGAGGCCGCGCGCCCACGGTTCGCGCGCGGGACGGCCGTGGAGGTGCGCCACAGGCTGGCGCGGGCGCCGCTCTCCGGCAGGTGTATGGTCATCTTCGTCCGCGCAACGGTCGTCGACTCCGCCGTGTCCGGCGCCGACGACGACTGCTACATCGTCAGGTACCCCGCTTGTTCCGAGACCGCGCCGAGCGGCCGGACCGTGTGCGTGCCCGCCGAAGACGTCCGTGAGGCTCGTCGTGCTCCCACCTCTGCCACCACCGCCAAGAGGCCGTCACCGGATGAGTCCACGGAGACCGCGGATGGCGCCAGCTGCAAGAAGGCGAAGAGGACAGGGCAAGGGATCCCGATGGACGCGCTGCTGCGGTTCTTCGAGGAGCACGAGAAGGAGGAGCACGAGAGAAGTTGACGATGTTCAATCGAGGATGCCCTGTTTTCGTTTCTGATCTGTATTCTGTATCCTAGTTGATTCAGCAGTAAGAACTCAACTGGCAGCATGAACACAATTGATTACATGTATGCTGCAGCAACAGGTTCCAATCCAGTATAATTCTTGTAATATTTGGCTATTTATTTCTCGAGACCAAATTCTCTGAAACGTGTTCGAGAAAACAGGGCGGAGAGCGTTTCTTTTTCAGTTTAATCAGAAGTAAGATTGCTCTGCTGTTGTCCATGGATGATGGATCAAGCATTTTTGTATACTGCATGTACATTGGGCTACTCGAATTTCATTTTACCTTGATGTTTTTTTTCTCGTGCCGATCCAAATGTGGAGATCGTGTAATCAGACGTTTCTCTTCCAAAATCACAAACCCTGCCAGAGCATTGCCGATCTGATGATTTGCAGTTTTGAGTTTCAAGATGTATGTACAGTTGCATATTTTTATTGATCTAAAAGAGTTACAGTGGAAAGATTGAGGATCTGTGGGTCCCAAGCTCACTGGATTTTGAAAAAAAAGGTAATTTGGTGTTTTAAACAATCCAAAAAAACGTGGATACGTACCCATGTCCCATGCTCGGTATACTTGTACAAAAATTTGGTAAAAAAAACATTCTATTTTTAATACAGAGAAAAACCAATTTTTAGCTGTATAATAAAGGAATAAAGAACTCCTAATTTATCCGAAATTTGACTTTTTTGTGCGGCCCAAAACATGACCAAACTTGTGATATAGACACTATGTGTATTTGTAGTTGTATAGTTTTTTCGGTGTTTTTTATATGCAAAAAATATTGTTTTCGGTTTGTTGAAGAAACAATGAGAGCACTCATTCTCAGGTGCAAGTAAGAGCAACTGCACCATCATCCCCAGAAATTTCTCTCGCATCCACCAAAAAGTGTCCGCTTTGGGAGTGTCGGACAAACACATGTCCGATACAATGGGGTGCTGTATCGGCACCCACCAAACAAAACATTGTTACGCAAACGGTTTCAAATTTCATTCAGTATTTGTTATATTTTACAAAATATTTAAATGAAATTTAAACACTGGACGGCCCTAACCCTACACCTCGTCCTCGTTCGCGAGGGTGTCCCAGTTGATGCTCTTGTTGTCGTCGGCGTCATCATCGTCCCCGAGGTAGACAAAGGTGGAGGAGGGCATGACGGGAGGTGGAGGCGGCGTCCCAAGATGGGCCGTGCGAAGTGGAAGCGCCACAGTCGCTGGACAAGGGCTGCGAGACGAGCTAGATGGTCCTCATGATGCCAGACGAGTCCTCGATCTCGGTGGCCGACGCCAAAAGAGCCCAGCTCATGTCGGGGCAGTCATCATGTCGTGTGCGTCGACGCACAGTGGAGACGACACATGATAGCCAGCGGGCACCATCTTCACCAGCTCCTCCTGCTTCAGCAGGCCATTCGGTGGGAAACGCACCGCCGGAAAGTCGCGGATCACCGGGCTACCTCGTGGCGCGCGGCGATCCTCTGCATCACGGATGACGCTGCCACCTCCGCCTCCCCGACATGGTGGGGAGAGGCGCTCCTCCTTAACCCGGTGGCAGGCGTTTGTGATGCTGCCACCCCGCTAGACCGGTGGAGTAGCCACAAGGGGGCGGTGCTCCCAATTGCTCGCGAGCCGCCTCAATGGCGTTGTCCACCCTGTTGCTAGTCGCCTCCTCCAGAAATGCCGCCCGCTAGAGTTGTAGCGTGTTGGCCTCAACACGCCGTCGTACCTTGCCAGCAGGTCGTCGCGCTCCCGCGTGAAACGCTGGTGCCACGCGGCCCAGTTGTCGACGACGTTCTTGGGGAGGAATTGTTGGCCTCCGTCATCTCTTTCCGCCGTGTGAGGATGGCAAGGTTCCGTGCCTTAGGGGGTGGGAGTGGGCCGCACGACGAGGCCCGGGAAACCACCCGACATAGTGGCCGCCATTGACGCCGGAACGGCCTCTGCACGGTGCCATTAATCACGGCTGACCGATTGCGTGTGTATGACAAGGGAAACTGTTTATTAATGGTCGTGCATGTCGATCCCGTCGACCTAAATTAGCAAGATTCGTACCATCGATACACGTAGGGAAGGAGTTTGCTTTCCACGACTAGCTCCGGACTGCGGACCGAAAACCTCCGTGACTAAGCTTAGTGACGAACTCGGACTCGAAAACGTGTGATAGGCGGTAGTTCGATTTCGACCCGGACACGAACTCGAGCTCAGACTCGGAGTCTCGGACTGAGCTGAGCAGTGCCGATCCATAAAATACTTGCCGCGTCCCTTGCTCTGCACCCTCGCATCTCCTGTTCTCGAAACACACGCAGCGTGCGACACCACAATAAGAAAGCGTAGAGACCTTGACCTAGCTCTGCCATGGCGGTGAAGAGGATCGTGGCGCCGCGCCAGCTACCTGCCGTCCTGGCCCTGGCCGCGCCGGCGCGCGCAGACGCAGCCGGCAAGAGAATAACCACCACCGAGGCCGCGCGCCCGCGGTTCGCGCGCGGGACGGCCGTGGAGGTGCGCCACAGGCTGGCGCGGGCGCCGCTCTCCGGCAGGTGTATGGTCATCTTCGTCCGCGCAACGGTCGTCGACTCCGCCGTGTCCGGCGCCGACGACGACTGCTACATCGTCAGGTACCCCGCTTGTTCCGAGACCGCGCCGAGCGGCCGGACCGTGTGCGTGCCCGCCGAAGACGTCCGTGAGGCTCGTCGTGCTCCCACCTCTGCCACCACCGCCAAGAGGCCGTCACCGGATGAGTCCACGGAGACCGCGGATGGCGCCAGCTGCAAGAAGGCGAAGAGGACAGGGCAAGGGATCCCGATGGACGCGCTGCTGCGGTTCTTCGAGGAGCACGAGAAGGAGGAGCACGAGAGAAGTTGACGATGTTCAATCGAGGATGCCCTGTTTTCGTTTCTGATCTTTATTCTGTATCCTAGTTGATTCAGCAGTAAGAACTCAACTGGCAGCATGAACACAATTGATTACATGTATGCTGCAGCAACAGGTTCCAATCCAGTATAATTCTTGTAATATTTGGCTATTTATTTCTTGAGACCAAATTCTCTGAAACGTGTTCGAGAAAACAGGGCCGCAAGAGCGTTTCTTTTTCAGTTTAATCAGAAGTAAGATTTCTCTGCTGTTGTCCATGGATGATGGATCATGCATTTTTGTATACTGCATGTACATTGGGCTACTCGAATTTCATTTTGCCTTGATGTTTTTTTTCTCTCGTGCCGATCCAAATGTGGAGATCGTGTAATCAGACGTTTCTCTACCAAAATCACAAACCCTGTCAGAGCAGTGCCGATCTAATGATTTGCAGTTTTGAGTTTCAAGATGTATGTACAGTTGCATATTTTTATTGATCTAAAAGAGTTACAGTGGAAAGATTGAGGATCTGTGGGTCCCAAGCTCACTGATTTTTGAAATAAAAGGTAGTTTGGTGTTTTAAATAATCCAAAAAAAACGTGGATACGTACACATGCTCGGTATACTTGTACAAAAATTTGGTAAAAAATATTATATTTTTAATACAGAGAAAGACCAATTTTTAGCTGTATAATAAAGGAATAAAGAACTCCTATTTTATCCGAAATGTCTCTTTTGTGCGGCCCAAAACATGACCAAACTTGTGATATAGACGCTGTGTATTTGTAGTTGTATAGGTTTTTCGGTGTTTTTTATATGCAAAAATATTGTTTTCAGTTTTTTGAAAAAAAAAACGAGAGCACTCATTCTCAGGTGTGAGTAAGAGCATCTGCACCAGCATCCCCGGAAATTTGTCCCGCATACACCAAAAAGTATCCGCTTTGGAAGTGTCGGACACACATGTCCGATACAATGGGATGCTGCCCCATCGGCACCCACCAAACCAAACAAAACATTGTTACGCAAACGTTTTAAATTTCATTCAATATTTGTTATATTTTACAAGATACTTAAATGAAATTTAAACACATGACGGCCATAACCCTACTCCTCGTCCTCGTTCGCGAGGGCGTCCCAGTTGATGCTCTTGTTGTCGTCGGCATCATCATCGTCCCCGAGGTAGACAAAGGTAGAGGT
The DNA here is from genome assembly GCA_947311845.1 of Poa pratensis. Taxonomy (NCBI): domain Eukaryota; kingdom Viridiplantae; phylum Streptophyta; class Magnoliopsida; order Poales; family Poaceae; genus Poa; species Poa pratensis. Next base: position 18,485,140 of record CAMZMU010000082.1, read on the forward strand.
GGGCATGACGGGAGGTGGAGGCGGCGTCCCGAGACGGGCCGTGTGAAGTGGAAGCGCCACAGTCGCTGGACAAGGGCTGCGAGACGAGCTAGATGGTCCTCATGATGCCAGACGAGTCCTCCTCGATCTCGGTGGCCGACGCCAACAGAGCCCAGCTCATGTCGGGGCAGTCATCATGTCGTGTGCGTCGTCGCACACGACACATGATAGCCCGCGGGCACCACATTCACCGGCTCCTCCTCCAGCCGGCCATTCGGTGGGAAAGGCAACGCCGGAAAGTCGCGGATCACCGGGCTACCTCGTGGCGCGCGGCCATCCTCGGCATCACGGATGACGCTGCCACTTTCGCTTCCCGGACGTGGTGGGGAGAGGCGCTCCTCCTTGACCCGGTGGCAGGCGTTTGCGCTGCTGCCACCACGCTAGACCGGTGGAGTAGCCACAAGGGGGCAGTGCTCCCGATTGCAGCATGCTCGCGAGCCGCCTCATTGGCGTTGTCCACCGTGTGGCTAGTCGCCTCCTCCTGAAATGCCGCCCACTAGCGTTGTAGCGTGTTGGCCTCAACGCGCCGTCGTACCTTGCCAACATGTTCGTCGTGCTCTGGCGTGAAACGCTAGTGCCACGCGGCCCAGTTGCCGCCGACGTTCTCGGGGAAGAATTGCTGGCCTCGGCCATATCGTTCCGCTGCATGAGGACGGCAAGGTTCCATGCCTTAGGGGTGGGAGTGGGTGGCATGACGAGGCCTGGGAAACCGCCCGGCATAGTGGCCGCCATTGACGCCAGAACGGCCTCGGTGCCATTAATCACGGCTGACCGATCACGTGTGTATTGACAAGGGGCCCTGTTCGTCGCCCCTCGAGCAGGCCTCCAAACTTTGTCATGCCGGACAGATGGGGTGCCGCTGGCACCCATTTTTTATATCCAAAACCCCATTAGATTTTTGGGGTCGTTTGGCGTTGCCGGTGCAGATGTCCTCACTCGAGTTATATAAAATGTTTATTAATGATCGTGCATATCGATCCAGTCGACCCAAGTTAGCAAGATTCGTACCATCAATACGTAGGGAAGGAGTTTGCTTTCCACGACTAGCTCTGGACTGCGGAACCGAAAACCTCCGTGACTAAGCTTAGTGACGAACTCGGACTCGAAAACGTGTGATAGGCGGTAGTTCGATTTCGACCCGGACACGAACTCGAGCTCAGACTCGGAGTCTCGGACTGAGCTGAGCAGTGCCGATCCATAAATACTGCCCCGTCCCCTATTCTGCAGTCTGCACCCTCGCATCTCTTGTTCTCCTTCCCAACAGAAACACACGCAGCGCGCGACACCACACCAAGGAAGCGTAGAGACCTCGACGTAGCTCTCTGCTATGGCGGTCAAGAGGATCGTGGCGCCGCGCCAGCTAGCTCCCGTCCTGGCCCTGGCCGCGCCAGCGCGCTCAGACGCTGCCGGCAAGAGAATAACCACCCCCGAGGCCGCGCGCCCGCCGCGCCGGCGGTTCGAGCGCGGGACGGTCGTGGAGGTGCGCAACAGGTTGGCGCGGGCACCGCTCTCCGGCAGGTGGATGGTCATCTTCATCCGCGCCACGGTCGTCGACTCCGCCGTGTCCGGCGCCGACGACGACTGCTACGTCGTCAGGTACCCCGCTTGTTCCGAGACCTCGCCGAGAGGCCGGATGGCGTGCGTGCCCGCCGAAGACGTCCGTGAGGCTCGTCGTGCTCCCGCCCCTGCAACCACCGCCAAGAGGACGTCACCAGAGTCGACCACGGAGACCGCGGATGGGGCCAGCTGCTGCAAGAAGGCCAAGAGGACAGGGCAAGGGATCCCGATGGACGCGCTGCTGCGGTACGTAGGGGAGTTGACGACGCAGTACCCCGACGCCGAGTTACCGCCGGCCGGCGCCGAAGCAGCCGTGATCCAAGAACGTACGGCCGCAGCTGTAGCTAGTTCTTGATAGACGTTTCTTCGCCTAGCCACAGGAGTATGCAACAAATTAAGTACTACAGTAGTAGATGGAAATGGAGTGGAACAAATTGTTATATGCTCGATGCATTCGTTTTTGTTATGCGTACGTCAATGTTTTTTTCTCACTCCTGTGCAGTAGATGCAATAAAGCACATCGGAAATAGACAAGCAGATTTCATGCAGTTCAATATGATGCATAATTAAATGATCTATCTATTCTTCATAAGTGTTAACATCAGCAGTCTAAAACCCTATGGCAAATTGGTCATCCTTGTTAATTCTATGGACACATACACTTAAAAAAGTATGACAAGAGAAAGTATACAATGTGCAACAGCGTTTTTGGACCGAAGAATTATCAAAAGCTTTCTGAAAATTTCATTCGTTCGAAAATATTTTGTCAATCAATGGACACTCTCTCTTCATCACTTCTCGTGCAAACTCAACATTTCAATCCTACAAATAATTCTAGCAATCCAAAAGGTTCTCAACCAGAGTTATTTGCAGACTTTTGTCACGACAGGCTCATAAGCAGCTTCTAGCCGATCAACTTTTGCCTACATTTCCCCGCAAAAAAAAACTTTTGCCTACATAAACTTTTGTTATCCATGCTCTACACCATTATTCGTTCCTCTCAACGAAGATGGTAGCTTAATAGCTTATACGTGCACTTAAAGACATGCACGTCACACACACGAACACAATGAAGTATAACTAAGAAGGCATGTCCACAACTTTCCGCGGCATCATTCTGTTGAGATGTCAATGTCCCAAAAACTTTCTCAATTCCATCTAAGCAGGAGCCGAGTGGCGAGTACCATATAGGGGGAGCGAGCTACCTAATACCTAAGGTATAGCACATATAACAAAATATCGGACTGGAGAAAGGCCGGACACTGGGTACTGGCTTGCATGTCACATGCAGTCTTGGGTTTTGTCAGACAGGGCCAGCAGGCAGTTTTGTGCCAGATCCTCATGAACTGGAGGCGCATAAGATAGAGGTAGCACTGAAAAAAGAGAGGCATGTCATCAGATTAAAAAACGCATGCGTGAATTTTCAGATGGTTGCGTAAATACAAAGAGTAAACAGAGAATAAATGCCATAAACAATCTCACTTGAACGAGAACACGTACAAATACCAATAAGCAAATCACATCAGGACATATATCCCATGATGCGCAAGGGTCAAAGTATATAAGTATACTGGTAGATGAAATTAGCAGTCATCACCAACCACCAAGGGACTCCACAGAGTGATCCTAGTAGCTGCCTGCCACAAGATCCCTAAAGCACTAGCTAGTTGCAAGAACTTAATCTAGAATGTGGTGCCAAAATCAACAGGGGGTACAAGTTCCACACCCGTCTGGCTTGTGTTTTCTTATTGTAGGCAGGCATCAACAGAACTGTCATGCTGTTTATGTTCATGTAATAGGAGAATATAGGTCTACACTGTGTTATCAGGTGTGCCATCCAATTTACAGAAATTTAAAAAACATTGAAGTAAGATCCAATTGATGGTATCAAAACAGGTTTTGATCATATAAAATATGAGTGGCACGTTGAAGTTTCCTTACATGCACGCCCTACTACCCTGCACACACCAGCTCACCGCCTGTTCTACCACTTTAATTGCTCCATTAAGTAGACAATATTACAAGTACATTAACCAGTAATGCATTATCAGTCAACATGGCAATTTGGAACAATTGTTCATTGGTAGAAATCCAAATTTCAAGCAATAGTAGCCATTGTTCAACCAGAAGAGAGAGGCTCCTCCAACCAGTAATTCATTTCTCATGCCAGTAAAGTAAAGGTGCTAAAGTTGTGCATAAAATACCTTCATTTGGTTCAAGATACTTTGACTGACGACGACGCTTTGACTGACGACGACGCTTTGACTGACGACGACGACGATGCTTTGACTGAGGATGGCGCCTTTTTAGGTAATCCTCAAGACGTTCAGGTATCGTGAACGAAAACTGAGATGTATGTAAACCGATAGCACAGTCTGGGTTGTCTTGAAGATAACTATCAAAGATAACATTTGAAATTAGATAAAAATCTAGACAGATTGAAGTGAACCACATGGAAAAGTTCACATATTTAAGCCTGCATACTGTGTTGTTTCAAATGTTCAGTTGTAAGAAACTAAGAACAGACCAAATTCATGAAACTAGGCACCCAAATACTTAAACCTGAATGCTGCTTGTGTGCTTCGTATGATTTAGCCATTGAGGTAGTGAAAGTACATGATAACACTTTGTGACGATTATGAGAATAATTGTAGCTTAGTGGATAACATTTCTGATGCAGCTATCGACATGCTACATGAATGCAAAACTGTGTATGGGCATTTATATGATTAAGAAAGTGAAGATCTTGAAGGGAAGTTGACAAAAGGAATGTTGGCATACTCTTCGACTTCGGTCATTGATCTAAATTTTTTGCCTGAGGGAGAAATATAGTACCTGAAAGCATGTATATAGAATGTTACCAAGCAGTCATAAAACACTTACACAGAATGACAAGTACATTATATATAGGTTTGTGGCAGACCACAGGAATGACTGATCAACCATAAACCAACATGTACAGGATAAAGACGAATAACACATAAACAAGTATGTCAACAATATTGAGCTGGGTTACGATTTAACTACATTGAAGATCTTCTACTGCAATCGATATATCAAAAATGAGAAATGGTGTATGCTAAATTATAATTTATGTCCACCCCTATAAGCTGTAGAACTTAAATCGGTAGAATTCAGCCTAGCGGTTATACTAGAAAACAGAGAGAGAAAGTATGCATCTGAGATCTAAAGAGTTAAGACCCAGCGGCATAAGAAAACAACTGGAACAGCATTTGCTTATTAAAAACTATGTAAAGCTGGGTAACAAATTAACTACGATGCTAGGCCAAAAAAAGTATTACTCACACGTCTGCGAATCTGGTGGACCCTTCACTCCTTATAGATATCGTCCTTTCCCACCCAAGAGGGGTCTGAGAGATGCATTCTGTATCAATTGCCCAGAATCCATCATCTAGAGATATATCCGTTGGATCATCGCATGAAACTCCAGGCTTCCACCCATGGACATGTTCACAAAGAAAAGGAACCTGTCTACTTTTCTCCCAAATTGCATCATATTTCGTTTTGGTAGGAATAAGTCTCCATTTCCGGCACTCACCACATTGTACAGCATATTTATCGATGGTGTATTTAATTTTTTTAGGCGGAACAGGTAACGGGTTTTCTCCATGGCCATTCTCAAGAAGAACAATTTGACTTGATGCACTTTTAATGGAGTGTTTAGTGTCACCCCGTTGGCCCGCAACCTTGTCAGGTAATATCTCCTCGCTCTTGTTTGATGGTGGACGATATAATGAATTCTCATCAGGGTTGAGCACAGGATTAGCCGGGCTGGACTTTGTAGCTCTTAGTTCCCTGTTGAAGGTGATGGCAAAAGTTTCACAATGGGGAAGGGAAAAGCTTGATAGAAAAACAGAAGATAAGCGAATGTAAATTAATGCAGAAGGGAGACAACACCATGAACATGCAAAGAGGGTGAGCTCAAAGCCTAATTATAGCAAATCTTAGAACCGTACAATCTCCCAAAAACTGGGTTCAGTATGGTATGACATAAATTTCTAACATCGAACAGCTTACGTAACTAGAGCTGACATAAAGTCCCGAGATCCCCAAGCTAGAGTCCAAGATTCCGTTAGCAACAGAAAGGCGGAACGGAAAATCCGATTCACCGGCATAACTCGAAAATATATAAGGAGTATTTAACAGCTTGAGCGTACTAATCAAACTAAATCACATTCATATCATAAAAAAGAATCATGATTCTCCTCAGCATTTCCATTAGTCTACCGAACACAGTCCCCAAACTAAAAGCAAACTTGGATATACAAATGTCCCCCCTAACTTTCTCCAAACATGACTAAAAGAGCTACAAAATATGAATATGACTAGGAACATCGAATATACATGTAAAATCCGAAATTTCCCCCTTTTCGCTAGGAACATCGAATATACATGTAAAATCTGAAATCTCACAAAAAAAAACAAAAAAAAATCTGAAATCTCCGAACATGAACGGCTTCATCACAGGTTTTAAGCGGAACCCATTTTTTGGAAGCAAAGAAAATGGATTAATCTTCCTAATCATATACATTCTTCTAGAAGCTGCCTAATCATACAATAAACAACGGGGGAGGGCGCGGTGGCGCGCGAAGAGGTATACCTGAAGCGCCTCCAATGGGGGCTTTCCGGTTCATCGTGGTCCCCAGCCCCCGGCGGCGGCGGTGGACGCTTGAGGAGGCGGCAGGCTTCGCGGACGGCGTCGGGCCGCCGGAAGAGGTCGGCCTTGCGAGGGTCGCCGCACGCCGAGTTGCTTGGCCACCATGCGAGCGGGGTGTCAGGCTCTCCCGTGTCCGCCTCGCCCTCCGACTCAGCGGCGGGGACGTCGTCCTCCCACTCCGCCTCGTCCTGCGACTCGGCGGCGGCGACGGCGGCCTCCTCCCACTCCACCCCGTCCTCCGACTCAGCTGCGGGGACGTCGTGCTCCCACTCCGCCTCGTCCTCCGACTCGGCGGCGGCGGCCCCCTCTCCCTCCACCTCGTCCTCCAACTCAGCGGCGGCGACGTCGTCCTCCCACTCCGCCTCGGGGCTTGCGCCTGCAGACGCGAAGGCGGCAAGCGAAGAAGGGGAATGGTACAAGGGGTCAGCCGACCGGTGGTGGCGGGGGGTCACGGTCTCGGTGGTAGGGGTGGGGTCTGGAACAAGAGTCATACTGTGGGTGGGCCGTTGCCTAGTGAAGTGAAAGGGAGGACTCCACTAGGGAAGAAGAGAGAAGGGTTGTAGGAGGAGACAATGAGATCTATCTAGTCTCTCGTTTCTTTTTTTATAAGAGACGAGACTCGTTTAACATGTGAATAATAATGATTTTAATAGATTTGAAAGGAAATAATTGTCGACTAATATTATAAATACATGCTCTAAAAGATAACGGAGACGAATTGATCAACCATGTTTGAGTAGATAGATGTTGACGAATAGAAATAGAAACACTAGTTGGGGCTTCCTGCGAAACAACACGCGAGTTGAGCACGCCTACAACTTACGAGAAAACGAGGCGCGGAGTAGGGCAATCAATTCTCCTAATATGAGGTGTGGGCTGGTTGAGAAGAAATTCGGTCCATATCATAGACCACAGGTTTGAGTAGAACATCGATTTACTTAATAAAGCCACATACAGGTAGAGTCATACAAGCAAGTATCAGTACGGTTACAACTTAGCCCGACACGAATAAAGAGTTTACACATTGGTCTAAAAGCAATAGAAAGACAAGATGAAGAGGGAGACACTAGTGTTGTCTATCCCTAAGAGTGCTAAGGAGAGCCCGGATCTTGTCAGCCACCGCTCCCAACTTTGTCCGGTCTTTCCGCTTAGCCACGACCTTCCACACCTATAGATATGAAGCCATTTGTATACCAAATAAGAAAGTTGACTTGGAAAAGACACCATCTATTGTAAATTTGTTCCTGGTGGTCCAAAGTGACCAGTAGAGAGCCGCTACACATATCCAAAGGACCCGATTATGTTGGCCTTTGTAGCGACTAATCTTTCTATGCACCTCAGCGTGACATGACGGATTCCAGAAACAGGAGAGCAGTTCCCTCGGCGCACTCCACATAAAGCGGGCTAGGACACAATGGAAGAAAATGTGATTTATGCCCTCCGGATCTCCGCAAAGCACGCACCTTCCATTGCTTGGGCCATGGTGGCGGTGAATGTTATCTCCCGATGGGAGGCTGACGAGGTGTGGACTCGGCAAATCCCTGAGTTGAGCACCCCGGGTTGATTGAGGGGGAGAGAGATGAGCGCTGGTGATCACGACGGTTGACAAGCGAGGCGTTTTACCCAGGTTCAGGCTCCCGGAGGATAACACCCTACTTCCTGCTTGTCTGGTTATTGATGGTGAGTTGTGGCTACAATGGCGAGATGGCAATCTCGCTAGGGTTTGTGTGGCGGCTATGAGCGTACCCTAGACGAAGGACCCTCCTAGCCTTTATATGGTAGGCTAGGTCTCAGGTGAACGGTGCCGATGGCGCCTACAAGCATGGCGGGGTCGCATGACCTAGCGTCGACTATCTTGGGCCGCACGTCGTCCTCCTTGGGCCTTCCTTGGGCCCTCGTCATAAGGTTGATGGGCTTGGCGTGACCCAGGTATCCCCACCGTGGGGTACTCGAAGAGTGACCCCACGACAGGAGCCCCCGAGTGCTTAGTCGAATCGTAGAGTCGGGTATAGGACTCCATTCCCTGGGCACGCCTTCGAGTTCCTGAAAGGGACAAGTAAAATTAGTCGACTCCGGCCGTTCAGGGCTTACGGAGGATTCCTTAGTCGAATCGTCGACTGCAGGGTTAAATACTGTGAATCCGGCCTTAGTCGGTGATTTTTCGACTGCTATTGTTCTGAGTCACTCGGGAGCGCGAACAGCGCTCCCGATGGGAGTAGCCCCCGAGATTAAGCTGAATTGCTTGCAATTGAGGTTAAACTCAATTTTTCTTCAGTCGAAAAGCCTGCTCCCGATGGGAGTAAAGGAGGGACTTAACTTGGAGTCGCGACTGGCTTTGTGTGACTTACTGTGTATTCGGCGGTTTGGCTTACTGCGCGAGTTTGCTCAGCATTTGGAGCTTACTGGATGCTCTTTCACTCGAATGAAACGTTCGAGTTCTCAATCAGCTCGTTGGCTTACTGTATGAACTTATTCAGCTCTGAGAGCTTACGGAATCTTCTTGTACTCGAATGGACTGTTCGAGTTCTCCATCAGCCTGTTGGCTTACTTCCTACGCCTTCGTGGTTGACGTCAGTGCTGACGTTTTTGACGCACTCTGTGTCCGATGGGACGTGACAGTGCGGTCCCACTGTCAGTATTGACTGGAGACAGCGGTTGCCGCTTTTTTCTGACCGTTGGGCGCGAAAATTTCGCGGTGTGATGATGACGCCTTGATTCCCGCGCGTAGTGGGCGGCGCGGCCAGCGACGGTTGCTATCTCCGCGCGACACGTGGACGGCCAGATGATGTTGTGGAGTGCGGTTACGCTGAGGACGGCCTGGATCAACTGGCCACGCGGTATATAATTTTTACCGCAGCGGTGAACAGTTCAGTCCATCCCCATTCCGTCGTCTCCGCTGTTCTTTCCGCCATTGTTGCTCCTCTGCTAGTTTCTTTGCTCCTCCCTCCATGAGCAAGGCCGCGATGAAGAGGGGGAAGGCTGCTGCTGGCGCCGGCGCCGCCGCCGAGGCGAGCGTGATGAAGAAGCCCGACGGCGATTGGGTCAAATCGTCGGTGAAGAAGGCCGACCTCGAGGCCCTCCGCGCGCAGGGGCTGCTGCCGCCGGCAGACCAGGCGACGGTGCGCGCTCCTGGGAAAGAGGTATTTCCCGCCCCTCGCGAGGGGGAACGCGTTTGCTTCGTGGATTTCCTTCCGCGGGGTTTCGGGTTCCCCCTCCACGATTTCGTCCGTGGTCTCTTGTATGCTTATGGGATTCAGATCCACGATCTGACTCCCAATAGCGTCTTGAGCATCGCGAGCTATTTCGTGCTCTGCGAGTGCTTCCTGGGGATCGCCCCCAACTGGCTGTTGTGGAAGTCGCTATTCCTCGTCAGGAGGAATGTGGGGAAGAGCAAGCAGGTGTACCCAGTTGGCGGCTTCGGCATCCAGGTGCGTGGCGACACCTCCTACTTCCAGATGAAGAAGTCCGACTCCGTCCAGGGCTGGCGGAAGAAGTGGTTTTACATCAGGTGCGACCAAGCAGGGCTTCCCGAATTCGCGGCTGATCGCGAGTTGCGGAAGACGAACGCGTGGGCGCACCCGCTGTCGAAGGAGGACAGGGAGGCGACTCAGCCGTTGCTGACGCTACTTCGCGGCCTTCTGAAGAGTCTCGGGCGCGAGACGGGTGGAATTCACCTCATCGCCACCTTCTTCAGGCTTCGGGTGCAACCGCTCCGCAGTCGCGTCCACCCGATGTGGGCGCGTGAGGATGCTGGCGAGGAGCTCGATGATGACGCCGTCGAGTCGAAGGTGAGGAGCATCACTAGCCTCCGAGCCGCTGACCCGTGCAACGTCAAGTGCCCAGTCGAGCCATATGGGCCTAGTAACCCTGTGCCTGAGGTGAGCTTTGTTTGCTTTGTTCATCTTGTATCTTACTTCTGTTGAATCGTTTTGCTTGACTCGAATGCTTCATTCGCTGACAGGGTCGTTCGAGCTACGTCAGTCTCCCTCCGCTGATGGAGAATGGACCTCATGAAGAGGCAGAGTTCCCTGAGGACGAGGGTGATGACGATGAAGTTCCCTCCGCCACTTCTCCAAGTGAAGAGTTGGAGGAGGATGATGAAGACGAGGAGCCGCTGCGGAAGCGGCAGAGGCGAAAGGGTGGCGACTCTGGTTCTGCCTCGTCGCCTGTGAAGGAGGCGGGTGTGGTCGAGGAAGAGACGAGCGAGTCCTCTTCGGGTGCGAGGCACCCGAGTGACCTGGCTGAGCCTTTGGCCGTGCCTCCACTCGGCTCTGCACCGCCGATCGAGTTCGCGAGGATGGCCTCCGTCTCCTTGGGGAGTGAAGATGATGATGTCGTCAGGTTAGTCTCATAACCTTTGCTTTGTTTTTGTCGAGTGTGCTTTTTCACTTGCGGGTCTTTGAATTGAATTTTCTTGCCACAGCGACCGTACCGGCGCTGCTGTTTCTTCCCCTCGTGAGATGGAGCACACTTCTGCTCCCATGATCGAGCAGACTGCGAGGACGACCGGAGAGGAGGCGCTGGCGGGTGACGTTTTGGCCTTGAAGGCTTCGACCTCCGCCATGCCTGAGAGGTCTGCTGATGCGACTCCGGTTGACGCTGGGCTGCTTGAGCATGTAAGTGTTCTTTGATTCCTTCTGCAAGATCTGTATCGGGTGCGCGTACAGCGCTCCCGATGGGAGTAGCCCCCGAAGATGCGCGTGACTAGAATAGTCGGGCGCAGATTGATGGCTTGTGTTTCCTGCAGCCATTTTATCGCCAGCAGATGGAGGGAGCCGCAGCCTTCGTTCGCATGGAGCAGGAGAGGGATCAGCTCCGCACTGCTCTGGAGCAGGCGAATAGTAAGTATGAACCCTTGTGTTCGAGGAGTGCTTCGACTGCCTTTATTGCTAACTTTGTTCCGTTGATCCGTAGGCGAGAAGGAGAGCATGAAGACGCGGGTCGCGGAGCTGGAGAAGTCGCTGGGTGAAGCCCAAGAGCGGGAACAAGCTCGGGATGCTCTGGAGAAGACCCAGGTCGACCGCTTGCTCGCACTCGCAGATGTTGTTGGAAGTAAGTTTTTCGGCTCCGTGCCTACTTTGTCTTTCGTCGACTTCTGACGTCTTACGAGTGTGGATTTCTTTTGAACAGAGAATTGCGGAGGTGCTCCTCCAGAAGGGACTTCTAGCGAGAGTGTCGGCCTGGCGCAGGCTGTTGGCTTCGTCGACCGCGTCTGCGCATATGCATCGGCAGCGCTGCAACAGTCGACGGCGGCCCTGCAGAAGTCGACGGAGGCCTTAGCGACTGTGCACCGGAGCATCTTTCCGAACCAGCCACCACCAGCTGCTGTGGACGCACTCGCGGCTCCATTCGAAGGCAATTCGAATGTCCTGGCGGACTTCACGCGCGCGCAGACGGTACGCGGCTCAGAGCTCACTTTCCAGCTGCTTCTTGGTCACCAAGTCGTAGGTGATTTTGAGAAGGTTGTCAGCGACTTCCCTCGGAAGCCTGATGGCAGAACCGCGTCCCTTAGCGGTGTGAAGGTGCAGGCGAGCCAGCTAGCTGCGAAGTTGGTCGCCACCTTCGAGAGGAGAATTGCCAAAGCTGCAGAGTTGGCTGCTAGGAAGAGCCGTTCCCAGTCTGAGTCTGTAGTGTAGACTTTTTCCTTTTAGGACTGTGCTTCTGCTTTTGGGCTTGAGTCTGTAATGCACTTTATATTGTGCGAGTGAACATGGTGATGATGAAATGTGAATTCACTCCCTCGGGGGTGCAGTCACCAAGTATTTTTTGATATCTGGCTTGGATGAATTATGTCGATTCTTTTCCTGGCTTGACGCTGTCGATTCTTGGCAGTCTGATATGGGCGAAGCTCCTGACTTTGCTGGAACGACTGGCGCGGGCGATGAGGAAGATACCACTTCGGCTGCGCCGACTCGTCGCCGCCGTCAAGCTCCTCCAGCTCCTGTGCGAAGCGTAAACGACCAGAGAGTGCTCACCTTCATGAGGAACAAGGTGGTTGAGCTCGAGTCGAAGTTGAAGAATACTGAGTTGGAGCTGGAGCGATTGAGGTCGCGGCCCGTTGCGCCGTTCTCCCAGCGTGAAGAGTTTCTGCTTGGCGAGATGGACTTGATCGGTCGACAGCTGCAAGGTTGGACTTTTAGCGTTTTTCCTTCGGCTTCAGTGTCTACTTGCTATGCTTAATGCTTGGCCTTGATGCAGATGTCAACTCTGACTTGACGGCTGAGCAGCTTCGAGTGGATGAGCGGGTAGAGAAAGAGGCCGCCGGCGACTCACCCGAAGCGCGCCAGTTTTGGTCGAACAAATCCAGAGGTAGCATACTGGCACGAATGCTGGATCGCACCTGGCGGGCTGCTGTACTCTTAGAAGGTTGCAGAAAAACCCTCTGGCAGATCAACAAGGTGTACTTTCCTCACAACGAGCAGCCGAATGGACTGACTGCGCTTCTGGAGAGGTTCCGTGAAGGCGGTGCGTTGAAGGAAGTCGTGCACGCTCAACTTGTTGCCGGGGCGAACGTGGCGTTGGCGTACGTTCGAATGCACCGGCCTAATCTTCCATTGCACAAGGTGCTTGACGGCTTGCCTGGAGAGGGTGACTATGCCGATACTCTTGCGGCTGCGCGCCAGATGATTCAGCAGGTTCAGAACTTCAGCGAGCACCTTGTAGGGCCACTTGATGCGCCAAAGGGCGAGCCTGTAGAATAAGAGCAGTAGAGTGCTGTTGCGTAGCGTTAGCTTGTAAAGGAAATTTTTCCAAGTGGAAATATGAGTGTATGTATGTCGAGGTGGGGGTAGCCCCCAAGTTAGTAAATTGTATCTTGTGGACCTCTGTAAACCTGTATGGCGTAGCCCCCGAGCGGATCGAGTGCGGCCTAGGATTTTGAGTTAAACCTGTGCGGCGCAGCCCCCGAGTGCGTCGGTGCGGCCTAGGTTGACTTAGACCTGTGCGGCGCAGCCCCCGAGTGCTTCGGGTGGCGGCCAGGTTTTGCGAGTGACCTGTATGGCGCAGCCCCCGAGTGCGTCGGGTGACGGCCTAGGCTTGACTTAGACCTGTGCGGCGCAGCCCCCGAGTGCTTCGGGTGGGGCCAGGATTTTGCGAGTGACCTGTATGGCGCAGCCCCCGAGTGCGTCGGGTGACGGCCTAGGCTTGACTTAGACCTGTGCGGCGCAGCCCCCGAGTGCTTCGGGTGGCGGCCAAGGATTTTGCGAGTGACCTGTATGGCGCAGCCCCCGAGTGCGTCGGGTGACGGCCTAGGCTTGACTTAGACCTGTGCGGCGCAGCCCCCGAGTGCTTCGGGTGGCGGCCAAGGATTTGCGAGTGACCTGTATGGCGCAGCCCCCGAGTGCGTCGGGTGACGGCCTAGGCTTGACTTAGACCTGTGCGGCGCAGCCCCCGAGTGCTTCGGGTGGCGGCCAGGATTTTGCGAGTGACCTGTATGGCGCAGCCCCCGAGTGCGTCGGGTGACGGCCTAGGCTTGACTTAGACCTGTGCGGCGCAGCCCCCGAGTGCTTCGGGTGCGGCCAAGGATTTTGCGAGTGACCTGTATGGCGCAGCCCCCGAGTGCGTCGGGTGACGGCCTAGGCTTGACTTAGACCTGTGCGGCGCAGCCCCCGAGTGCTTCGGGTGGCGGCCAAGGATTTGCGAGTGACCTGTATGGCGCAGCCCCGAGTGCGTCGGGTGACGGCCTAGGCTTGACTTAGACCTGTGCGGCGCAGCCCCCGAGTGCTTCGGGTGGCGGCCAGGATTTTGCGAGTGAACCTGTATGGCGCAGCCCCCGAGTGCGTCGGGTGACGGCCTAGGTTTATGTTGCTTTTTGACTAAAAAAGTAAAGGGGAGAGCTTGTTCCACAAATCACTTCATTGATTTTTGCGAGCAGGCCGCCTCATTAAAACCCTTCCAGTCCCCTCAGGTACCCTGGTAAGGGAAAGAGTGCGTCTGGAACCTGCCGCTTCTTGAGATGGTACACTTTGTTACAAGGGGGAGTCGATTAGGCGTAGAAGCGGCGCAGTTGCGCCACGTTCCACGGGTTGCTGCAGACTGTCCCTGTCTTCGAGTCCTTCAGGCGGTAAGCTCCGCCGCCAATTGCCTCTGTCACGATGTATGGACCTTCCCAGGGGAGGCTAGCTTGTGCACCTTCTTCTGTTTTAGGCGGAGGACAAGGTCTCCGGGGACGAACGCTCTGGGCCGCAGTCGCCGTCCGTGATAGTTGCGTAAGTCTTGCTGATACACGGCTGTGCGGGTAAGGGCGATGTCGCGTGCTTCGTCCAGGGTATCCATGTCATCCTCGAGTGCTTCTTCTGCCTCGGACTCGTCGTAGGCCACCACTCGGGGTGCATCGAACTTGATGTCGCATGGCATGACTGCTTCTGCGCCGTAGACCATGAAGAATGGCGTGTACTGAGTGGATCTGTTTGGCGTAGTGCGCAGGCTCCACAGTACAGACGGCAGCTCCTCGACCCAGGCGCCTGCGGCGCGCTTCAATGGTACTCGCAGGCGCTTCTTGATACCCTTGCAGACTAAACCATTGGACTTTTCGACTTGCCCATTGGATTGCGGGTGCGAGACTGATGCGTAGTTGAGCTTGATGCCTTGTTCGGAGCAGAAGTCCTTGAATTCTTCGGCTGTGAAGTTCGTGCCGTTGTCGGTGATGATGCTGTTCGGCACCCCGAACCTGAAGATGATGGACCTGATGAAGTTAACTGCTGAGGATGCAGTCGAACTTGTGATAGGCACGGCTTCGATCCACTTCGTGAACTTGTCGACTGCCACCAAGAGATGCGTGTGTCCTCCTGGCGAGGACTTCTTGAGTGGACCCACCATGTCGAGCCCCCATTGAGCGAAGGGCCAGGCAAGTGGGATGGTCTTTAATGCTGAAGCTGGCGCGTGCGGTTGTTGGCGAACTCCTGGCAGCCGAGACATTTCCTCACGAGTTCTTCTGCGTCTTGCATTGCGGTGGGCCAGTAGAATCCGGCTCGTAAGCTTTGGCCACTAAGGCTCTGCTGGCGTGGTGCCCGCAGATGCCAGCGTGGATCTCGAGTAAGATGGCTTGACCGTCGACTGGGTCGACGCACCTTTGGAGTACTCCTGAGATGCTTCGCTTGTATAGCTCCCCCTTGATGATGGTGAAGCCTTTCGAACGGCGAATAATGCGCTTGGCTTCGACTGAGTTGACTGGCAGTCTCTGGTGCAGCATGTACGCCAGATATGGGCTCGTCCAGGTGGGCTCGATAGCAGAACCTCCATTGGTCCTTCTCTTTGCCTGGCGGGTCGGCGGTGCTCGTTGATGGTGTGGAGGATCCGGGCGTGGTCGAAGTTTGACAGACCGCTGCGTGATGCGCTCAAGGAAGACGCCGGGTGGCACCTGCGCCTTGTCTGAGCCCAGGTTGGCGAGGGCGTCGGCTTCCTCGTTGCTTTCGCGGCCGATGTGCGCAACTCGCAGCCGTCGAAGGTGCCCTCCAGCTGGTTGTACAGGTCTCTGTAGGCGATCATGTTGTCGGCGATGGCGTCACAGGCCTTCATGGTTTGCTGCACGACGAGGTAGGAGTCGCCGTAGATCATGAGGTGAGTGGCGCCGCAGTTCTTGGCCATTCGCATGCCATGGATTAGGGCTTCGTACTCAGCCTCGTTGTTGGAGGGTGTTGGGAAGTCCATCTGTAGCACGTACTTCAGCTTGTCGCCTTTGGGGGAGATGAGGATGACTCCTGCCCCGGCTGATCTGAACTTTTTGGAGCCGTCGAAGTACATTGTCCATGCGTTGGACAGGTCGGGGACATCTGGCAGCTGGGCTCTATCCACTCGGTGGTGAATTCTGGGAGCACTTGGGCCTTGATTGACTTCGGGTGAGCGTATTTCAGCCCCCAGGGTCCTAGCTCGACGACCCACTTAGCGACTCGTCCTGTCGCGCATTGGTTGGTCAGGATGTCGGAGAGCCCGGAGGAGCTTACCACCGTGATCGGGTGCTCGGAGAAGTAATGGATTACTTTCCTTGAAGTCATGAAAACTCCGTAGGCCAGCTTCTGGTAGTGCGGGTAGCGCTGCTTGGACAGGGTCAGCACCTCGCTGAGGTAGTAGACAGGTCGCTGACAGGGTGGCTGTGCCCTTCTTCTTCTCGTTCGACTACGAGTACCGTGCTGACCACCCTGTTTGTGGCTGACACGTAGAGGTATAGCGGCTCGTTCTCCAGTGGAGCCACCAGTACTGGGGAAGTCGTGAGTGTTTTCTTGAGTTGGTCGAACGCGACTTGCGCTTCTTCTGTCCACTCGAACTTGTCTGTCTTTTTCATCAGTTGGTAGAAAGGCAGGGCCTTTTCTCCCAACTTACTTATGAACCGGCTGAGAGCTGCGACTCGGCCGGCTAGGCGTTGCACCTCGTGAAGCTTGGTCGGTGCTGGCATTGCGAGTATGTTTTGCACCTTCTCAGGGTTGGCTTCGATTCCTCTTGCAGAGACGAGGTACCCAAGCAGTTCTCCGGCTGGCACGCCGAAGACACACTTGTCTGGGTTCAGCTTGATCTGATACTCGTCGAGGGCGGCGAAGACCTTGCGGAGGTCGGCGATGAGGGTGTCCTCCTTGCGGGTGGTGACGACGATGTCGTCGACGTAGACTTGGACGATCTGCCCGATGAGCCCTTTGAGGCATGCTTGCATTGTGCGCTGGTACGTGGCACCAGCGTTCTTCAACCCGAAGGGCATCGTCTGGTAGCAGAAAACGCCGTCGGGTGTGATGAATGCTGTCTTCTCCTCATCGTCGACGTTCAGTCTGATCTGCTGGTAACCTGAGTAGGCGTCCAGGAAGGACAGGCGTTCGCAGCCTGCAGTCGAGTCGATGATCTGATCTATCCGCGGGAGCGGGAAATGGTCCTTGGGGCAGCATTTGTTGAGGGCGGTGAAGTCGACGCACATGCGGAGTTTCTTCGTCTTCTTCTTCTCCACTAGGACTGGGTTGGCGACCCAGTCCGAGTCCTTGATCTCTCGGATGAACTTGGCATTCAGCAGTCGATCGATTTCTCTGCTGATTTCGTCTCGCTTGGGCCCGGAAAAGCGTCGCATGGCCTGTTTGACGGGTCTGGCGTCCTTGTGGACTTTTAAGGAGTGCTCGGCGAGGTTCCTGGGTATTCCTGGCATGTCAGAGGGTTGCCATGCGAAGATTCTCCAGTTCTCACGTAGAAACTCGACGAGCGCGCCTTCCTATGCGGGAGTCAGACTCGACGATACTTTGACCGTCTTGCTGGCGTCAGTCGGTGGACCTGATGGGTCGTTGTGTCGTCAGCCGCGTTGAAGGCAGCGTCCTTGGCTGGTTTCTTGCGGGCTGGGAAGATGGTCTTGTCGTTGTCGACTGCCATTGCCTCGAAGTGCTCTTCGACTCCGAAGAACTCAGAGATCTTGCTGAACTCGCGGTCGCAGCTGTTGGAGCGGTCGAAGTCGCCGTGCACCGTGATGACGCCCTTGGGTCCAGGCATCTTGAGCATGAGGTAGGCGTAGTGAGGTATCGCCATGAATCTGGCGAAGGTTGGGCGCCCGAGTATCGCGTGGTACTGCGACTTCCAGTCGACTACCTCGAAGTCGATCGACTCCCTCTTGAAGTTTTCGGGTGTGCCGAAGATGACGTCGAGTGTG
The DNA here is from genome assembly GCA_947311845.1 of Poa pratensis. NCBI lineage: Eukaryota > Viridiplantae > Streptophyta > Magnoliopsida > Poales > Poaceae > Poa > Poa pratensis. The sequence continues at coordinate 18,503,025 of CAMZMU010000082.1, forward strand.
ATCGTTCCCATGGGCGTGACTGCTTGCCCTGGTACTATGCCATGGAAGGTGGTCTCTGATGCCGCCAAGTCCGTCGTTGGTCTGTTTATCCTTCTGAGGGTGTCGGCAAAGATGATGTTAATGCCACTGCCTCCATCCATGAACACCTTTTTGAGGGTGTAATCTCCGATCAGAGCTTCGACTACCAGGGCGGCATGCCCGGGTCGTGGTACTGCAGGCGGGTGATCTGCTCTGGAGAAAGTGATTGGTGTCTCTGACCCTCTCAGTAGTCGGGTACTGCGGGTGGACAGTGATGGCTTGGAAAACTTGGCGAGTGATGATCTTCTGGGTCCTGTTTGAGGGCGCCCCTTCTGTATCATGTTAAGTTGTCCGCGTGCCGCTGGATATGCGTCCTGGATCGCCGGTGGGGCATCTTGTTGCGGCTGCTGCTGCTGCTGCAGAAAGGCTCCCGCCGCCTGTGCTGGATTGGCGACTGCGGGTGCGGGCGCTGCCTGGATGGCCAGCTGCGCGGCTGGCTGCGCTGCGGGTGCTGGAGTGACTATCTTCTGCATGGCTTCGTATATTTTACGTGCCTTTCGACAGTCCTTCAACAGGTGGTTGGATCCCCACTTGCCCGTTTCCGGGTTCCTGAACATGTGGTGCCTGCAGGGTTGTTCCAGCTCTTCCGCTGGGCTTAGTGTGCGTTTCTGCCACTCGCGTTTATGGCCTCCGTCGCTGCGGTAGTGCTGCCGCCGCTTCGGTTGTACTGCCCCTGGCTGTATTGGCGACTCTGGTCCCGCCGCTTCGACTGTACTGTGCGTGGCTGTATTGGCGACTGCTGTCATCCTCACGGGGGGTTTGGAATCCCGCCGCTACTAGCTCGATTGAGTCGTTGCCGTTGTAACGCGGCTTCTTCTTGTGGCGCCCTTCTCGCCAGTTGCTTGGTCCGGCTTCGTCCTTCGGGGAGTAGTGTGAACTATTGCGGACCGAGTCCTCTCCGTCTGCCCACTGGTTTGCTATCTTCATGACCTCGATCATGTTTTTCGGCCGGAGCCTACCAAACTCCTCGCGGAGGTCGCGGCGGGAGACGCCGTGCATGAAGGCATCCATCACTCGGTCCTCCGAGGTGGTCTCCATGGTGTTGCGGAGCAAGGTCCAACGCTGGATGTATGACCGGAGCGGCTCGTCTCGTCCTTGCTTGCATGCTTGTAGCTCGACGAACGTCGTCGGTCTCGAGTACGTCCCCAGGAAGGATTTAACGAAGGCTTCCGCGAACTCGTCCCACGTCCTGAAGGCGTTCTTGGGTTGAGTGTTGAGCCACCCGCGTGCAGAGCCCGTGAGCATCAGCTGGATGTACTGCATGGCCGTAGTCGAAGTACCGCCCTGGCAGCTGCAGGCTATGAGGTAGTCTTCTAGCCAGAGTCTTGGGTCCTGCTTCCCGTCGTACTTGACTGCTTCTGCCGTGAGCTTGAAGCCCTTGGGCATTCTTGTGTCGCGTATGTTGAAGCTGAAGCATGCGGCGCCGCACGGCTCGTAGTCGCCGTCGTTGCGGTCGTAGTCGAAGTTGGGCGTGCTGACCGGCGCTGGGTGCGGCTGCGGTCTACCGTCCTTTGCGTGATGACGTTGCGGAGGTCTTCACCTGGCTGCGGTTGTCGCAGTTGTCTTGTCGCCGGGGCTGCGAGTGCTGCGGGCTCGTGGTCGCGGCGATCTCGATCTTCACGCTTTTTCTGTCGCGCCTTGTTTACCAGTGCGTCTTCGAGTGCCTTGATAGACATGATCTGCTGCTTGTGGAGGAGAGCGCGCGAGTCGCCCTCTGGCGGCTGCGTCAGCCGCAGGTATGTTTCGACTGCCATGAGTGCGGCTCCGGGTGTCTTGGGGACGGGTATTCCGTCTGCGTCTTCTATGTATGATGACTCGAGGTTGCGGGTGACTCTAGCGCGGTCGACCTCCGTCATCAGGGGCACGCGGGCTCTGTGGCGCCTTGCTCCTTGCGAGACCTCTGTTGAGGCAGTGAACGAGTAAGCGGCCCTCCTGGCGCTCGACGCGTCGGCCTCCTCCTTGCGTCGGAGGAGCTCGGCCTTCTCTGCGCGGAGTCGTTCGCCTTCCTTCCGCAGCAGGTACTGGACCGCCATAAGGTCCTCCCGGGGTGCATCCGGTGGGGGGTATGTGCCGTCCTCGACGTGCTTCAGGGCTTTGATTGCCATGTCGCGGGTGATGGTGAGTCGCGTCACCTGGTCCGGCATGACCACCTCCAGTGGGTATGCGGGTTCGTCGTCGTTGCCCTGCGGCCTCTGGCCGATCATGAAGACTTGCGCGGGGTAGATCTGGGCAGTGGGACGGTGCTGCCACTGCTGCTTCCTTCGTCCGAGCCGTGCTCGGAGCTGAAAATGGGTGCGACGTGGTGGACACCACAGTCGCCGCCGAGGCTCCTTCCCTGGAGTTTCGCGACCTTCGCCGCGGACGTGAGGAGTGATGTCGCTGTCGTCGACGTGGGCGCGATTGGCTTGTTGACGATCTTGCGGTCGATGGAGACGCGAGTGGCGTGGATGAGAACGGCGCGACCTTCGTTGCGCGCGAAGGCGTGGTCGACGTAGTCGAAGTTGACGTGGATCTTGGCCTTGCCAGCGACGCGATCGAGGTAGTCGAAGTAGACTCGATCCGCGCGGTGGTCGACGTAGTCGTAGCAGATGCGATCTCCGTGGTAGCCGGAGACGCTGGTGGTGCGGCCGCGTTGGGCGCGATCTCTGCCGCAGCGGAGGCGGTCGGAGTAGTCGAGGCGGACGCGATCTTCTCAGCAGTCGAAGATGATGCCGCCGCAGTCGCAGCAGATGCGATCTCCGCAGCAGGTGGGGGCGTGGTTGGCGCAGCCGCAGATGCGGGTGCCACCACCGCAGGCGGTGCGATCGCCGTGGATCTGAGTACTCCACAGCTGTCTACGAAGTAGTGCATGGTACCGAAGGTGAGGCACATACCTACGTGCAGATCGGCGTACACCGAGCGGTGGGCCGGCGGGTGGAAGGTGTACTCGAAGGAGCCGAAGCAGATTGGCTCCTTGGTGATGCAGACGTCGGTCTTCAAAGTTGATGGAGCCGGTGCGACCATGATTCCAGCGCTCGTTCTTTCCCACAGACGGCGCCAATTGACGAGGTGTGGACTCGGCAAATCCCTGGGTTGAGCACCCCGGGTTGATTGAGGGGGAGAGAGATGAGCGCTGGTGATCACGACGGCTGACAAGCGAGGCGTTTTACCCAGGTTCAGGCTCCCGGAGGATAACACCCTACTTCCTGCTTGTCTGGTTATTGATGGTGAGTTGTGGCTACAATGGCGAGATGGCAATCTCGCTAGGGTTTGTGTGGCGGCTATGAGCGTACCCTAGACGAAGGACCCTCCTAGCCTTTATATGGTAGGCTAGGTCTCAGGTGAACGGTGCCGATGGCGCTTACAAGCATGGCGGGGTCGCATGACCTAGCGTCGACTATCTTGGGCCGCACGTCGTCCTCCTTGGGCCTTCCTTGGGCCCTCGTCATAAGGTTGATGGGCTTGGCGTGACCCAGGTATCCCCACCGTGGGGTACTCGAAGAGTGACCCCACGACAGAGGCGCTTGCGGGTAAGCTGCATAGGAATATCCGTATTTTTAGAGGAATAGCAATCTGCCACATGACATTAAAGTGAGACATGGCGGCTCCCTGGCACACAACTTCAGGTATAGTGACTTAACCGAGAACCGCCCCGACGGTTCCAGTATCCATGTTACTTGATCGGGCTGCGGTGAGAGGTGAACACCCTCAAGGCAGCGCAAAAGATTAACCCACTCTATGGGCTCACGTTGGCCTAGCGCTCGTCTTTTTTTTTTTTTTTTGAGAAAACTTCCTACTGCTACTCTATGAAGGAACGGTGATGATTGCAGGAAAGTTGAACCCATCCGGTGGGTTCTGAAACCATACGTAGCGTCTTGCCAACATTGCAGTGGCAGCACGCGCCAGCGTATGAGGCTCCGAGTTCGCGCCTCGGCCTTCATGGCGGAAAGCAACGCCGCCTCGGGTAGTCGCTCCGATAGATATCTCCCGTAGGATACTGCTGAACAAGCCTAAATTCTTCTCCTTGAGACCTTCGATTACCTCCTTGCAGTCTGATGCGATCATGATATCTCCCACATGCAAGTCTGCTGCCAGCGAGAGGGCTTCGCGGCAAGCCATTGCTTCTAGACACCCTGGATGTGTGATGCCATCGTACACCACAACCGATGCTCCGAGGTAAACTCCCTCCGCTGTCCGACAAACGGCTCCCACAACTCCTTTGTTTGCCGTCTTAGCAACAACACCATCAACATTGATCTTGCAGTGCCCCACCGGTGGTGGTATCCATTTTGGCATCACGGTTGTAGGACGAACGCCCCCCCGCAATGCATTCTCCTGCGATTGCGCACACCTGAGGTCGTGGATAAAACTCTCCACGAACAGCGATGTCGCCCTCGGACTCTGAAAAATCTCTTCATGTATCGCCTTCCTCCTAGCATGCCAGATTGCCCATAAAGTTACAAGCATCATTGTCAGGTCATCCTCCCGCATGGTCTCCATCATAGAGAACAGCCACTGCCTCGCCGAAGGTTCAGACGACAAGCTTATATGCTCCACAATCGCTGGGTTGGTGATGGCCCAAACGCACCTCGACATCGTGCACTCCAGCAAGGAGTGTCGCCACGAGTCTGTACTGCCGCATAGTGAGCATGCGCTCGACGGAGCCATTTTCCTGTGATGGCGCACATCTCCTGTAGGAAGAGAATGTTGCGCCAGTCGCCATAGAAACATGCGAATTTTCGAAGGAACTTTGCACTTCCAAAGTCGGGACCAATTCTTCGCCTCCTCCACTCCATTCGATGATGCTGCTCGACCATCAAGCCAGTCCTCTCGAACCCTTTTTGTTGAGACCAGCAACTTGTACATCGATCGAACCGAGAAAACACCCTTCTTCTCGTAGTGCCAAGCCCAAAAATCCTCCTGGATCCTACCGCACAGGGGGATGTTTCTAATTACCACCATATCCATCGGCAGGAACCATTCATTCAGTTTAGTACAGTTCCATGTCGCAGATGTAGCATCAATAAAGTCACTAACCCTGACAGGAGGATCCTCTTTCCGAGCAACAATTGGCCTAAGGCGCTGATGCATGTAAAATGCATACATGAACTTTGCACTTTAATTGCTTATATTCCAATCATATTTGCATCATATAAGGGTTATATCAATGCTTTATCATGATTTTGGGAATACTCCATAGTTTTCCCATTTATTTGGAATTAACCCTGCACAGGCAGAAAACCCTAGTTTTGTATTTTATTGTTTCAGGGACCCAAACGTCAACGAAATCACCTGGAAATTTACGGGCGTCAATATTTGGAAGGAAGAAGAACTACGGAAAAAGGAAGCGAGCAAACGGAGGCCCGAGGGCCAAACGAGCACGGCCCACGCGGCCAGGTACTGTGGCCGCGTGGGACCCACCCGTTCGGGCCTCGTGGCTCCGTTGCCGTCGATCTTCGCTCCACCACCTTCGTCTTGACCTAAAAACGCCTATAAAAAAGGTCCCCCGTCGTTCTCTGGAAAGAGCGCCGCACAAACACAGAAACACCGAAACGGAGATCAGGAGCTGCAGATTGGAGGGGAAAACTCCGGCGGGGCGCTGCCGGCGTGGTCTCCATCTTCTCCATCGACTTCTCCACCGTCTCCATGATGAAGAGGGAGCAGTCCACCTCTGGACTATGGGTTTGTGGAAGTAACTTATGTATCTCTCCTCTCTTGAGATTCACTAATTAGCACCGTATGAGCTGCTGAACATGATTACGGTCACCGTTGTAATACTTTTGCGGTGGATCTTTATGAGTTAATATATGTTTGAGATTGCAATGTTTGTTTCAGTTATGAATATAGATGCATATTATGTACCCCGTTCTTGTTTACTTGTTTTGATCAAGCATGTTTATGAGAGCGTGTGTGGGGGAACGTGTGCATTAGTTGGAGTAACGGGGGGTGGCTAGTGCAGTGAACGTGAGAGAAAGTTCTGCGATCCACTTTGGTATCTTTACCTTACTTTGTTACCTCACTAGGGATAAACTAAAATACCATGCTACCGGGGATGTGGGCGTGACCATTGCCACTACTCCATGACTAGATCTAGCATGTTCTTATTTTCACTTCATGTCATGATACTTAATGCTATACTCTGAGTTATCTTAATTACTGAGGTGTTATGATTTAGTTCGCATCTTGGTGGAGTATAAGAGAGGTTAATAACCAAAAGATCTCTATGTTAGGACGTGATGCCCATATATCTAAGTAACTTGTTATCAAACCCTGTGTTGCAATCTCATATGTTAACTTTGTGTGTTCCATTGTCTACCACTTTATAAAGAGAGTGCATTTGTGAAACCATGAATCCCAGTCCATTTTTAATCAAAAGAAACACCTTTCCAACACCATATACCACTTTTCTATTTTCAGTCATCATTAAATCCGAAAATACAAAAATACTTTTCATCTTGCATACATCATCTAAAACCCAAAAATATCATTTATCATTGCATCCACCACCATTGCATATTTATTTCTTGTTTGCATTGCATAACTATCCTGATATCATTCTTACATCTTGTGCTTGACAACCACAGGAGAGTTTAGGACCAAAACATCTAACCTTGTTTTGTAGGTAACCAAAAGAAGGATAAGAAGATAAATCTACCACTGCAGATTCCCCGAGAGTTCGATATTAAACCCTCGAGTCACCCCTCGTGGGGAAAACTGTCTTCCACTATACTATACACTCTGCACTTGGAGTCTCAACCTAATCCCGTTTATTTTGTGCAGGCATCAAGACTTGCTCATCGGGTATCAGGCGCTCGTCCCTCGGCAACCAATTATGATGCCACGCGGTTGTGGTCTTCCCATCCCCAATTCTTCTAATCAAACCCAGCCGAAGAGCATCCCGACCTTCAAGGATTGCCCTCCATACTTGCGATGGATGTGAGCCAAGTTCAGCATTAAGGATGTCTGAAGCTGGAAAATAAACTGCCTTTAAAATCCTCGCGCTCAACGACACTTGTTCTTGCAGAATGCGCCAAGCTTGACGTGCAAGAAGAGCAATGTTGAACAACTCGATATCTCGGAAACCAAGTCCACCCGCATACTTTGGCTGTGTCATCGTGTCCCATGACACCCAACAAGTGCGTCGTTTGCCTTCCTTGCTGCCCCACCAGAAGTTTCTGATCATAGAAGTAATATGCTCGCATAAGCCCCTTGGTAACTTGAAGCACGCCATTGAAAAAATTGGGACTGCCTGGGCGACAGATTTAATGAGTATCTCCTTGCCACCCACCGAGAGCAATTGCTCCAGCCATCCATGGACTTTCTTCCACACTTTGTCTTTTACATATTTAAAGGCACCACTCTTGGATCTGCCAACATCAGATGGCATCCCAAGATATTTCTCGTTGAGGGTCTCCCGCTGCACCTCAAGTTCTGCTTTGATCTCCTCTTTAGTAAGTGTTGGGCAACCCTTACTAAAAAAGATAGAAGACTTGTCCACATTTATCCGTTGTCCCGAAGCATTACAATACTTCAACAAAACATCCTTTATCGCAATCGCTCCGTCTCTACTCGCTTTGAAAAACAGCAGGCTATCATCCGCAAAAAGTAAGTGGTTTACTGCCGGGGCAGTGGGAGCCACTTGGATACCATGAAGAGCTGATGACTGATTAAAGGATTTCAAAAGGCACGAGAGGCCCTCTGCTGCCAACAAGAACAAGTAGGGGGAGATGGGGTCACCTTGTCGGATCCCCCTAGTAGGACGGAACTCTCCCTGGGGTGCTCCATTGAAAAGCACCGAGAAATATACTGAAGACACCAATCGCATGATTAGTGCCACCCATGACCTGCTGAAACCAAGTTTCAACATAATTGCCTCTAGGTACTGCCACTCAACACGATCATATGCCTTTCGCATGTCCAACTTAAGCGCACAACAACGATGTTTTTTCGCCTTGTTCCGCTTCATAAAATGTAGACATTCATATGCCGTGATAATATTGTCTGTTATTAACCTTCCAGGGACGAAGGCAAATTGCTCTTCTGAAATAATTTCCGGTAAGATGTCTTTCAATCTATTTGCCGTCACTTTCGAAGCAATCTTGTAGATCACATTGCACAGACTTATCGGCCGGAATTGTCCCAAATCTTTCGGACTCGCCACCTTTGGTATCAACACAATAAAAGTTTTATTAATGCTCTCTGGGCTGTCTTGTCCCTTCAGGACACGTAAAACAGCCGCAGTCACCTCTTCCCCACAAATGTCCCAATTACGCTGAAAAAAATGCGCTGGAAAACCGTCTGGGCCCGGCGCCTTCGTAGGGTACATCTCGAACAGAGCCCTCTTGATCTCCTTTTCCTCAAACGGAAGCTCAAGCTGGCGATTCATCTCGGAACAGACTTTAGTGGGTACACAATTTAGCACCTCATCCATTCCCGCCACACCTTCAGATGTGTAAAGATTACGGTAGAACTCATTTGCCATTCCTCCCATCTCCTCTTCACTAGTAGTCACCGTACCATCATGTTTTACCAATTCCGCCACTCAATTCTTTTTCTTGCGCTGGCTAGCTCGCATATGGAAGAAACGAGTATTTTTGTCACCCTCTGAAAGCCACTGGATCCTCGACCTTTGCTTCCACATGACTTCCTCTCGATGGAGAACCTCAGAAAGGAGCTCCACAGTCTTGAGTTCCACGTGCGACGGCCCCATCCGGTCCGGCCTACTCCACAGCTCGCCCAACTCCCTTTGCAACGTACGTATCTGGTGACGTACACTCCCAAAGGTCTCTTCTCCCCAACTCGCAAGGCTGCTCGATATGGAAGAGAGTTTATCCTTCAACTCCGGCATTGAGGTGCACTTTATTGCCGTATTCCACTCCTGCTGAAGCATGGAGAAAAATCCTTATGAGTTTCCCACATAACTTCATACCTGAAAAGACGATCTCTTCGTCGATTCTCCTGCTGCCGAGGAGAGCATTGCAGAAGTATTGGAAGATGGTCCGATGTAGCAAACATAGGGAGGTGATGCACCTCCGCCTCTGGGAACCTCCCGTACCAGGACGACGACACAAGAGCCCGGTCGAGTCTTGTACGGCAGTAGGATCCGCCTGCTACCTTTTTCTCGAAAGTCCACGGAACACCACTATATCCCAGGTCACAGAGACCACATACATCAACAGCATCTCTAAAACCTGCAATCTGGCCCCAACTCCGCTCGTTAACGCCCTCGTGCTCTTCGCGTCGGAGAACCTCGTTGAAGTCACCAATACAAAGCCACGGAAGATCATTTGAAGAGCGTATATACTTGAGCATCTGCCACGTCTTGTGGCGCTCGCTTACTTGGGCCTCGCCGTAAACGGCCGTTAGACGCCAAGGATCACTCCCCCCCTCTGTCACAATCACATCGAGATGGTACTGCGAGTAGGGTAAAACCTCAATCTTTGTTGAATTATTCCAATTCCAATGCCGCCGCTGCGGCCAGAACTGCTCACAGCAAAGCTCTTGTCGAAACCCAAAGTCTTTGCTAAACTTTCAACCCGTTTCTTGTGGAGTTGGGTCTCTACCACACAGAGCACGGTCGGGGCATGTCTCTCCGCCAACAAGCGGAGATCACGAACTGTCGCCGGGCCGCCCATCCCCCGGCCGTTTACACTTAGGACACTCATTGGTTCAGGCGGCCCTCCACCGAGGCCACCGGTTCAATTTTGCTCTTGTACTTCTCTAGCGAGGGAAGCAGCGAAACCACTTTTCCCCTCGCCACACAGACTCCACGGACGTCCTTCCTCTTAGAGTTCAGACTGCGCCACAGTTCCTCGAGGGTAGGTTCCTGCTCGGCCTTCCCCCTCGACTCGTCCCCTTCGCCTTCCTCCATGACCGCCGCCATGATCAGGTCGCCCCGCCTACGCATAGATGAGAGAAACCGCCAAGGCCGGGAAGCACTCGGGGGCTGCGCCGCACAGGTCTAAGTCAAGCCTAGGCCGTCACCCGACGCACTCGGGGGCTGCGCCATACAGGTCACTCGCAAAATCCTCGGTCGTCACCCGAAGCACTCGGGGCTGCGCCGCACAGGTCTAAGTCAAGCCTAGGCCGTCACCCGACGCACTCGGGGGCTGCGCCATACAGGTCACTCGCAAAATCCTCGGTCGTCACCCGAAGCACTCGGGGGCTGCGCCGCACAGGTCTAAGTCAAGCCTAGGCCGTCACCCGACGCACTCGGGGCTGCGCCATACAGGTCACTCGCAAAATCCTCGGTCGTCACCCGAAGCACTCGGGGCTGCGCCGCACAGGTCTAAGTCAAGCCTAGGCTGTCACCCGACGCACTCGGGGGCTGCGCCATACAGGTCACTCGCACAGTCCTTGGCCGCCACCCGAAGCACTCGGGGGCTGCGCCGCACAGGCCTAAGTCAAGCCTAGGCCGTCACCCGACGCACTCGGGGGCTGCGCCATACAGGTCACTCGCAAAATCCTCGGTCGTCACCCGAAGCACTCGGGGGCTGCGCCGCACAGGTCTAAGTCAAGCCTAGGCCGTCGCCCGACGCACTCGGGGGCTGCGCCATACAGGTCACTCGCAAAATCCTCGGCCGCCACCCGAAGCACTCGGGGGCTGCGCCGCACAGGTCTAAGTCAAGCCTAGGCCGTCACCCGACGCACTCGGGGCTGCGCCGCACAGGTTTAACTCAAAATCCTAGGCCGCACTCGATCCGCTCGGGGGCTACGCCATACAGGTTTACAGAGGTCCACAAGATACAATTTACTAACTGGGGGCTACCCCCACCTCGACATACATACACTCATATTTCCACTTGGAAAAATTTCCTTTACAAGCTAACGCTACGCAACAGCACTCTACTGCTCTTATTCTACAGGCTCGCCCTTTGGCGCATCAAGTGGCCCTACAAGGTGCTCGCTGAAGTTCTGAACCTGCTGAATCATCTGGCGCGCAGCCGCAAGAGTATCGGCATAGTCACCCTCCCCAGGCAAGCCGTCAAGCACCTTGTGCAATGGAAGATTAGGCCAGTGCATTCGAACGTACGCCAACGCCACGTTCGCCCCGGCAACAAGTTGAGCGTGCATGACTTCCTTCAACGCACCGCCTTCACGGAACCTCTCCAGAAGCGCAGTCAGTCCATTCGGCTGCTCGTTGTGAGGAAAGTACACCTAGTTGATCTGCCAGAGGGTTTTTCTGCAACCTTCTAAGAGTACAGCAGCCCGCCAGGTGCGATCCACATTCGTGCCAGTATGCTACCTCTGGATTTGTTCGACCAAAACTGGCGCGCTTCGGGTGAGTCGCCGGCGGCCTCTTTCTCTACCGCTCATCCACTCGAAGCTGCTCAGCCGTCAAGTCAGAGTTGACATCTGCATCAAGGCCAAGCATTAAGCATAGCAAGTAGACACTGAAGCCGAAGGAAAAACGCTAAAAGTCCAACCTTGCAGCTGTCGACCGATCAAGTCCATCTCGCCAAGCAGAAACTCTTCACGCTGGAGAACGGCGCAACGGGCCGCGACCTCAATCGCTCCAGCTCCAACTCAGTATTCATCAACTTCGACTTGAGCTCAACCACCTTGTTCCTCATGAAGGTGAGCACTCTCTGGTCGTTTACGCTTCGCACAGGAGCCGGAGGAGCTTGAAAGCGGCGACGAGTCGGCGCAGCCGAAGTGGTATCTTCCTCATCGCCCGCGCCAGTCGTTCCAGCAAAGTCAGGAGCTTCGCCCATATCAGACTGCCAAGAATCGACAGCGTCAAGCCAGGAAAAGAATCGACATAATTCATCCAAGCCAGATATCAAAAAATACTTGGTGACTGCACATTCCGAGGGAGTGAATTCACATTTCATCATCACCATGTTCACTCGCACAATATAAAGTGCATTACAGACTCAAGCCCAAAAGCAGAAGCACAGTCCTAAAAGGAAAAAGTCTACACTACAGACTCAGACTGGGAACGGCTCTTCCTAGCAGCCAACTCTGCAGCTTTGGCAATTCTCCTCTCGAAGGTGGCGACCAACTTCGCAGCTAGCTGGCTCGCCTGCACCTTCACACCGCTAAGGGACGCGGTTCTGCCATCAGGCTTCCGAGGGAAGTCGCTGACAACCTTCTCAAAATCACCTACGACTTGGTGACCAAGAAGCAGCTGGAAAGTGAGCTCTGAGCCGCGTACCGTCTGCGCGCGCGTGAAGTCCGCCAGGACATTCGAATTGCCTTCAAATGGAGCCGCGAGTGCGTCCACAGCAGCTGGTGGTGGCTGGTTCGGAAAGATGCTCCGGTGCACAGTCGCTAAGGCCTCCGTCGACTTCTGCAGGGCCGCCGTCGACTGTTGCAGCGCTGCCGATGCATATGCGCAGACGCGGTCGACGAAGCCAACAGCCTGCGCCAGGCCGACACTCTCGCTAGAAGTCCCTTCTGGAGGAGCACCTCCGCAATTCTCTGTTCAAAAGAAATCCACACTCGTAAGACGTCAGAAGTCGACGAAAGACAAAGTAGGCACGGAGCCGAAAAACTTATTCCAACAACATCTGCGAGTGCGAGCAAGCGTCGACCTGGGTCTTCTCCAGAGCATCCCGAGCTTGTTCCCGCTCTTGGGCTTCACCCAGCGACTTCTCCAGCTCCGCGACCCGCGTCTTCATGCTCTCCTTCTCGCCTACGGATCAACGGAACAAAGTTAGCAATAAAGGCAGTCGAAGCACTCCTCGAACACAAGGGTTCATACTTACTATTCGCCTGCTCCAGAGCAGTGCGGAGCTGATCCCTCTCCTGCTCCATGCGAACGAAGGCTGCGGCTCCCTCCATCTGCTGGCGATAAAATGGCTGCAGGAAACACAAGCCATCAATCTGCGCCCGACTATTCTAGTCACGCGCATCTTCGGGGGCTACTCCCATCGGGAGCGCTGTACGCGCACCCGATACAGATCTTGCAGAAGGAATCAAAGAACACTTACATGCTCAAGCAGCCCAGCGTCAACCGGAGTCGCATCAGCAGACCTCTCAGGCATGGCGGAGGTCGAAGCCTTCAAGGCCAAAACGTCACCCGCCAGCGCCTCCTCTCCGGTCGTCCTCGCAGTCTGCTCGATGATGGGAGCAGAAGTATGCTCCATCTCACGAGGGGAAGAAACAGCAGCGCCGGTACGGTCGCTGTGGCAAGAAAATTCAATTCAAAGACCCGCAAGTGAAAAAGCACACTCGACAAAAACAAAGCAAAGGTTATGAGACTAACCTGACGACATCATCATCTTCACTCCCCAAGGAGACGGAGGCCATCCTCGCGAACTCGATCGGCGGTGCAGAGCCGAGTGGAGGCACGGCCAAAGGCTCAGCCAGGTCACTCGGGTGCCTCGCACCCGAAGAGGACTCGCTCGTCTCTTCCTCGACCACACCCCCTCCTTCACAGGCGACGAGGCAGAACCAGAGTCGCCACCCTTTCGCCTCTGCCGCTTCCGCAGCGGCTCTCGTCTTCATCATCCTCCTCCAACTCTTCACTTGGAGAAGTGGCGGAGGGAACTTCATCGTCATCACCCTCGTCCTCAGGGAACTCTGCCTCTTCATGAGGTCCATTCTCCATCAGCGGAGGGAGACTGACGTAGCTCGAACGACCCTGTCAACGAATGAAGCATTCGAGTCAAGCAAAACGATTCAACAGAAGTAAGATACAAGATGAACAAAGCAAACAAAGCTCACCTCAGGCACAGGGTTACTAGGCCCATATGGCTCGACTGGCACTTGACGTTGCACGGGTCAGCGGCTCGGAGGCTAGTGATGCTCCTCACCTTCGACTCGACGGCGTCATCATCGAGCTCCCTCGCCAGCATCCTCACGCGCCCACATCGGGTGGACGCGACTGCGGAGCGGTTGCACCCGAAGCCTGAAGAAGGTGGCGATGAGGTGAATTCCACCCGTCTCGCGCCCGAGACTCTTCAGAAGGCCGCGAAGTAGCGTCAGCAACGGCTGAGTCGCCTCCCTGTCCTCCTTCGACAGCGGGTGCGCCCACGCGTTCGTCTTCCGCACTCGCGATCAGCCGCGAATTCGGAAGCCCTGCTTGGTCGCACCTGATGTAAAACCACTTCTTCCGCCAGCCCTGGACGGAGTCGGACTTCTTCATCTGGAAGTAGGAGGTGTCGCCACGCACCTGGATGCCGAAGCCGCCAACTGGGTACACCTGCTTGCTCTTCCCCACATTCCTCCTGACGAGGAATAGCGACTTCCACAACAGCCAGTTGGGGGCGATCCCCAGGAAGCACTCGCAGAGCACGAAATAGCTCGCGATGCTCAAGACGCTATTGGGAGTCAGATCGTGGATCTGAATCCCATAAGCATACAAGAGACCACGGACGAAATCGTGGAGGGGAACCCGAAACCCCGCGGAAGGAAATCCACGAAGCAAACACGTTCCCCCTCGCGAGGGCGGGAAATACCTCTTTCCCAGGAGCGCGCACCGTCGCCTGGTCTGTCGCGGCAGCAGCCCCTGCGCGCGGAGGGCCTCGAGGTCGGCCTTCTTCACCGACGATTTGACCCAATCGCCGTCGGGCTTCTTCATCACGCTCGCCTCGGCGGCGGCGCCGGCGCCAGCAGCAGCCTTCCCCCTCTTCATCGCGGCCTTGCTCATGGAGGGAGGAGCAAAGAAACTAGCAGAGGAGCAACAATGGCGGAAAGAACAGCGGAGACACGGAATGGGGATGGACTGAACTGTTCACCGCTGCGGTAAAAATTATATACCGCGTGGCCAGTTGATCCAGGCCGTCCTCAGCGTAACCGCACTCCACAACATCATCTGGCCGTCCACGTGTCGCGCGGAGATAGCAACCGTCGCTGGCCGCGCCGCCCACTACGCGCGGGAATCAAGGCATCATCATCACACCGCGAAATTTTCGCGCCCAACCGTCAGAAAAAAGCGGCAACCGCTGTCTCCAGTCAATACTGACAGTGGGACCGCACTGTCACGTCCCATCGGACACAGAGTGCGTCAAAAACGTCAGCACTGACGTCAACCACGAAGGCGTAGGAAGTAAGCCAACAGGGCTGATGGAGAACTCGAACAGTCCATTCGAGTACAAGAAGATTCCGTAAGCTCTCAGGGGGCTACTCCATCGGGAGCGCTGTTCGCGCTCCCGAGTGACTCAGAACAATAGCAGTCGAAAAATCACCGACTAAGGCCGGATTCACAGTATTTAACCCTGCAGTCGACGATTCGACTAAGGAATCCTCCGTAAGCCCTGAACGCCGGAGTCGACTAATTTTACTTGTCCCTTTCAGGAACTCGAAGGCGTGCCCAGGAGAATGGAGTCCTATACCGACTCTACGATTCGACTAAGCACTCGGGGGCTCCTGTCGTGGGGTCACTCTTCGAGTACCCCACGGTGGGGATACCTGGGTCACGCCAAGCCCATCAACCTATGACGAGGGCCCAAGGAAGGCCCAAGGAGGACGACGTGCAGCCCAAGATAGTCGACGCTAGGTCATGTGACCCCGCCATGCTTGTAGGCGCCATCGGCACCGTTCACCTGAGACCTAGCCTACCATATAAAGGCTAGGAGGGTCCTTCGTCTAGGGTACGCTCATAGCCGCCACACAAACCCTAGCGAGATTGCCATCTCGCCATTGTAGCCACAACTCACCATCAATAACCAGACAAGCAGGAAGTAGGGTGTTATCCTCCGGGAGCCTGAACCTGGGTAAAACGCCTCGCTTGTCAGCCGTCGTGATCACCAGCGCTCATCTCTCTCCCCCTCAATCAACCCGGGGTGCTCAACCCAGGGATTTGCCGAGTCCACTCCTCGTCAATAGCGATTAACTGAAGTTGGTTAATGTCATGAATAGCAAAAGACAAAATACCCTAATCAAGTGCTATTATGAAAGACCATTTAATTTGGTAAAAATTGATTGTGTACCTGTTTGTCATGGTTGTTTCCTAACAATGATTAGGGGGTGTGATGCGCCTAGCGTAACTCCATCGTAGTACTCGGAGACAAGATTAATACAGGTTCATGTCGCGGGAAACACCGTCCACTATTACTCTACTCTAGGCTTTTTTATTAGTTCTTCGTGAATCAACAAGGGTTCTCTATGGTGGGTGTTGTGTATCAAGTATTATGTAAGGATGTGTCTCGTAGACAAATTTTTACTTTTTATTATGATGAAAGACAATAAAAAACAAAAAGTAAAAAATGAAACAAAACTTAAGAGAGTAAAATAAGCTTATCAAACCCCTAGCAACGTATTCGAAAAAATTCCCCACTAGTCTAATTAGAATAACTGAATAAGCATGCACAAAAAAAGGTGCTAATATGCATCTACAAATACATCAACAACAAACATAAAACAGGTTGCATCCTCAAAATTCAACTCATACATAAAGATCCACCGTAAGGGTACACAAATATTACTATAATCATGTATTTCACCTCGTATGATACCACAACAATTAAAACACATAGAGCGATACTCCCTCTGTCAATAATTACCGTGCATTATGGATTTGATCAAAGTCAAACTTTAAAGTTTGACCAAAAATATAGTAAAATATATCAATATCTATAATATTAAATACATATAATATAAAATATATTTAAAAATTATTCTAATAATATCTATTTTGTTATATAGATATAGATATATTTTCCTATATGCTTAGTCAAAGTTTTACAATGTTTCCTTTGAATAAACCCAGAACGCGGGTTAATTCCGATCAGAGAAAGCCACAAACGCACATCTCGTGGGTGGACTACTTATTCAGCACAGAGGCAGTGGAGAATTCATTGGAGAGGTTGGAGATTCAATTGGGAGAAGTTACAACGGCGTTTCCCCCTCCAATCTTCTCCTGTGGCGGCCTTTCTTTTCTCTATTTAGGTTTTTCGACTCGTATCGTGCTCTTTGTTGCGATAAGTATTTGAGGGATATATATGTGGTTTTTAGGTCAAAACGGGCCTAGCAGCGCAAGAATCAACTCACTCAGGCGATCGAGAGGCACGAGACACTCCATGGTGCGCCTGTAAGGGGTGCGCCATGGGCCTTCGTATTTCCCCTCAGTCTCCTCATGGACTTCGTTTTTCGGCTGGTACTCTTTGTATCAAAAAAAAATATTGATATGTTGTTTCACCCCCGAATTAATTGGGTTACACAGTTCCTGAACGAGAAAATAAGAAAAAAAAGTTTCCTTGCTTTCCAGCGCTAGATAACAAAATAATGATAATTCGTGATAAATCCCTAAAAATAAAGAAAACATAATATTTATTGAAATAATGTTGGGGATATTCCATATATGCAATAATAATATGTTATTATTTATTCCGGGTTCATTATTAATATTTATATCTTTATACTATAACTGTTATGACACTTGAATGTGAGATTCGGAGCAAAACTGATACACACGTGTAGAGAAATAAACAAACAAGAGTGCTGCTAATCGAGCCTCTAAGATTAGTTTGCATGTTTTGTGATGATCACATTTTTCTGATCATGTACTAAGTTAAGTCAACAACTGTTAGAGAGCAATGGTAGTGAACCGACCCAATTATATGACCTTGTTATGAGATATTATTCGTCTTTGTTGATAGCAATGTTATTGTGAAGTTGTCATCTTGCATAAATCTTTAGACCATGAGAATGTCTAGTGATCACGTACTTGACAGGTATGCTTTGATTGCCACCTAACGTCATTTCGTAACTGGGTGATCATAACAGTGTTTCTCAGCTATGTCCTAATGAAGGGGTTCGTAGCAGAAAACAAAAAAATTCCTACCGACGTTAACCATAACTAGCCAAGATCTATCTATGTGACATGAAAGTAATGGAGGGACGGTGATCATACCCTTGAAGACCGTAAGCGTCGACGATCAAAAGATCTGTGTTGATGACGACGCATGACGCTTGATGAAGCCGACGACGATCCTTGCGACAAGTGCCCCAAGTGTTGCACCTCGTAGTACTTGCACACATACGGTGCTTGACAACGACTCCCGGATCTTCGATCCAGCCGAGGTTGCGGAAGTGGATCTTCTGGACCGAAATTCCCGCAGCACGACGGCGTGCTGCAACAAAGATACCTCTCACGAGCACAACCCTAACTTGGGGCCGCGCGCGCAAGAGAGAGAGAGAGAGAGAGAGAGAGAGAGAGAGAGAGAGGGAGAGAGAGAGAGAGAGAGAGGAGGTGGCGCAGGAGTTCGGAGACACCTCCCAATTATCTGGAATTAATCCTATATAAATCCCTCCTATGCCTCTCTTTATAAGGGAAACAGGTATACCATGCCAATAAGCTAGGCAATGTGGGACTAAACATGGGAGGAGGCACCATGGGCTGGCTGGCTGGGCCTTGGTGGTGCGGCCAAGGCAGCCCACCTGCCCCCTTTGGCCCTCCTTGGTGCGGCTAGCCCATATGGGCCTTTTTCCTCCGGGAAAAGGCCCATTTAGGTGGGCTGCACCAAAAATCCGAATTTAATCATTATTAAATCAATAAATTAATATATTAATTCATATAATTAACATATTATTTAATTCCCCGGTACTCCGAAACTTCTTCGGATCATTCCCGTGACTCCGGAACTCCTTCCGGATCACTCCGAACACCTTCGGACATTCCCGGAACCCTTCTAGTTTTCTCTACTCTATTCTTCGGTGATTCCGACAAATCCAAAACGATCTCCTAGCGTTGTCAAACCCTTAAGTGTGTTACCCTACGGTTCGGGAACACTCCAGACATGATCGAGACTCCTCTCGATCAATGATCATCACTGGGACCTGGATGCCCATAATGACCCATGTGCATTCCACGAATAAATATCGCTTGAACCATCAACAACATATCCTGTCCCTTTGTACCACGATACTGTGTTTGTCCGAGACATGATCATCGGTATCCCGATACCTTAGTTCTATCTCGTTACCGACAAACACTGTTAACTCGTTCACATGATCACACATCCCGTGACCTAGTCACATGTTTGCAAACTTTTATGTGATCTCACCGATTGGGCCCTAACTAGTATCTCGCCGACCTTCGGATGCACAAATCCCGCTCTTGATGCATACGCCTCAACCTATTCCTTTGGAAAACCCGATAGACACCTTTATGATCACCCTGTTACGTGTGATGGTTGATGCAGTCAAGGCAAGCTCCAGAGATAGTGATTAAATATGATCCCACGGTCTAAGGATTAGGTTACTATGTTTCTAACTATCACGACACTGAACATTGATCACGTCATGATACTTAAGTTGGGTATGTCCACCACATCATTCACCCAATGATATGACTCCATTGTCAATTAACATAAATGTCACATGATCGAAAAACCTTGATCATCCATTGACCAATGGACTAGTTAAATAGATCCTACTAGGGACCTGGTTGTTTACATACCACACGTGTATTAATGTTTTCACTTAATACATTTATAGCATGGTATAAAATGAATTATGAACACATATGAGATACATCAATAATACATTTATTATTTACCTCTAGGGCATATCTCCTTCACCTAAAGTGTGCAAGGAACTTGGATTATTTAATAGTGGGATCTACTCCCCCTGGCGATGTAGAGATACGCTTTGGGCCCTCTCAATATTACGATATCATCCAATCGTCTGACCAGACACAGCGTGAAATTAGACGCGAGGATATCGGGATACAAAATGAGAAAATATGGTGATATTGATACAAGAATAACGGGTATAGTAATTAAAGAGTTTAATTACGAGGATACCCACATCTCACCTCAGGATATCACTACTATCTGAAGCAAAGGGATTATCGATATGAGTAACGAAAGGTTCGCTCGATGTATTTGTGTATGCATGGGAACCATCATGGGAGTCCACGGCTCTGCTGTTGGTTATTGTTCGGAAGGAGTTCTGGGCATGTCTGTGTATTACCGAACCTACTGGGCTGCACGCTTAAGGTGTTTTAATCTATAATTGAGAGATACTTGTATGGTAGGTACATTTGAGAGACACCAGAAATATGGTGATGTTCTCGGAGATACTCTGAAAGAGTTTCAGACAATTCTAAGATACATAGATGTCGGAGAGACCACGGAAGTGTTGCTGGATTTTTATAAGCGGGCATGAGATGTCTCAGAGTCATAGAAATAGTTTCTATCACTGTCGGATTTATTCCGATATATATTATGGAATATATAGAGTGATCCGAACGTTTTCCGAGAAAAAACAAGAAAGAGGGAAGCGCAAGGAGGGGGCTGGGTGCCATGGGCTGCGCCACACCAGTGGGGCAGCTGCATGGGCCCCAAGGCCCATCCTGGCTGGCGTCGAAGCCCTCCATGAGCTAGTTTTCCTTTTTTTTTTTTTCCACTTTCCTCGTGGGTAAGGAAAATTCCCTTGGCCAATTCGGATTGGGCCTGAAAGGCCAAACAAAATAGGGAAAGGGGAGGAGGTGGGGCACACCTTCCCTCCTACAGGCGGAGGCGTCCTAGCGTTGGGGCGGCCGACTTGGGAACCAATATCTATCTATGAAGATGTAATCCAAACCAGGAGTTAGATCTAGTACTTACCAGCACCATAGCGGAAGTTGGCGTTTTGTCGAAGACGAAGTCGGTGAAGCCTGATGAAAATTCTCACGACCAAGCCTGTTGGTGAGAATGTCGCCGATTCCCCTACTCAAGATCAAATGTACGATCTCTCTTCTAGTATCTACGCATCCACTGCTTGCGCCAACCCGTCAGCGTTCCGCCGACGAGTACTTGAGGCTGACGATGAGAGACAGTCTTTCGACGTATTAGTAGTGTTAGATCTAACCAATTAGATTAGATCTATACGAGAAAAAGAGTTTTCTCAACACATGAGATGAGAAAGATCAAATCTATATCTATTAGGAGAGGGCCAAATTGATCTAGAGTGGAGAGAGCCACGAGGGGCAATTGGTGTGCCCCAAAGGCTGGATATATATAGTGGGAGGAGGAGGGACTTGCCTTGGGGAGGGAACCGGCCCTAGAGCATGGTTGCACCTTATCCTCCCCAATCCGAGTTGGGCCCTAAGCCCACTCGGAGGTTTTCTCCTTTTTCCCTTTTTTCGGAACACCTCTAATTGAAATTGAAGTTGTTTCTGAGACATTGAATAAATCCAACCACTTCATAAGCTACTACGACTATAAAACACTCTAAATAAAAGATTTGACACGGCGAACGTTCGGTAATACACGAACATGTCTACAATAACCAAGAGCGGAGGCATGGACGACTACTGTGTATTCACGAAGAAGGTAGATGTCTCGGTTGAGCTGCTTCGTGCAGACAACCAATCAGGTAAATGGTGTTTGCCTACAAAACAAATCGCACAACGGGAATTAGAAGTTCAGATCAGAAGAGAAATTACTAATCGACGGTCGAAGTCCATATAGAAATGGTAGTCTCTGTCCCCCAACGATACAACGAACTGCACACTGCAAACACCAATGGATGCGCGGCGACAGAGGACGATGACAGGCACCGCCAACGAGGAACGTATCATTTCCCTTAGATCGATCATATTCCTACTGCCATATACGCTGATACGCGGTTCACCACGACCACACTGCCGGGCTCGCCTGGCCAACCGCCGGCAGCGACGGCGGCGGCGCCAAGCAGTGCTGCGGCCACCGCCACAAGTACCCGTCGCCGCAGCCGCTGGCTCCGAGCGTCGACGTCTGATGTTGCCACATGTCCTGCTCAACGTCCATCGCGGCCGCCCCCTCGGCGTCGTCCTCCTCCCGGTCCACCGTCTCCGCAGCCGTGGACGCCTGATCCGTCTCGGCCGGCGCGGGCTCGGCAACCCAAGGACCACGGCAAGGTCGGCGCCGCCCTCTCCCTGCGCTCTGGAAAGCACCGCCCGCACCGTGCGGCTGTCCGCCTCGCGCAGCATGTCGCGGATCCACTCGGCGCCGGCGCTCACGGGCGCCCACGGCCGGAGCCGGTATTGGCCGCCAGCTGGCGCGGCGTCGACGTCGGGGCCGCTGTACACCACCAGCGCCCTCTCCCCTTCCGCGGACCCGAGCGATGGCGCCGGAGGCTCCTCCCCCATCGACACGTCGCTCTCCATCTCAGCCGCCGCCGGCACATCGTGGCCGGTGCCGGGACTCTCCAGCCGCCGCATCTTAGTCGCGCGGCAGGACACAAGGTCGCCGTAGCCGGGACACGCAAACTGGCCCGGCTCCTCGGCGCCCTTCCTCTTCTGCGCCACGCCGGCGCTGGGGGCGTACTCCATGAGCACCACCATCACGAAGTCACGAGATTACTGTAAGCTTCCTTGCTCCCTCGCGCGCTAATCGAACAGACAGCCAGAAATCGATTTCCTTGAATTCTGTATGAGCTCGTTGTCGTGGCGAGAGGGGTGTGTGATGGCGGGAGATTTATGAGCTCGAGGGGAATGGACGGGTGGAAGGAAGAGAAGCGTGGAGAAGCTTCGGTTGGAGCTCCGGAAGACTCTGGATTCATCCCGTCCCCTTTCCTGGACAACGACAGCGTGACCGCGCGTGGGCCGTGGGTGGGGTCATCGGCTGATTTTTCTTTGGGCTGTGTTGTGGGCCCGGCCTTTTATAACTTGGGCCCAAATGGCTTCTTTGTGAGCATAAGTTTACCTGGAAACAAGTTGTGAGTTTTCCCATGCAACAAATCCAACATCGGGCTAATGTTCAAGTGAGGAGATGAATTGCACCACCACCGGGTTTGCAAAAATAAACGTGGATGCAGCAGTGCAGAAAAAAAAGCAGTGCAGAAACAGCAAAATGGGGGTGTGGTGGCTGCAGTTTGCCGAAGTTCAGCAGGAGTTTTTCTGGGGGCTTCAGCACTAGTGATACAGGGGATTACTGACCCTGCTGTTTTTGAGGCAATGGCCTGCAGAGAAATCATGGCCCTTGCGCAAGACCTGCATCTCGATCAAGTGCATATGGCTTCCGACTGATTGGAGGTAATCAACAGTCTTGGCAATCGTAACTTGGGCAGGATCAGTTCGGTGTTAGAAGAAATAAAAGTTAGCGGGCAAGATTTCCAGGAGACAACCTTTGTCCATGAACGGAGATCTTCCAATATGGAAGCTCATGGTTTAGCTCGTAGTTCGGCAAACCTTGATTCTGGCCGTCACCTCTGGCTGATGATCCATACACCAGATGATTTTTGTATACCTATGAATATTTCTACTATTGAATAAAGAGACGGCTGGTTCCCCTCAATTTTTTTTGTGAGTTTTCCTAAGAAGAAAGATCATCATGTTTCGTGCGCCTAAAAAAAATGTTTCGTGCACATGATGAAACTGTGCTCAAGATTGTCAGTTCGTAGTACGCAGAGGAAGTTTAAGGATTTACTCAGTCAGAAGAAAAGGTGATGTGATTTTTGCTGCCTGGCGCCATCTCTCAAACTGCAACGAGGTGAGGGAAGCAGAAAGTCATGCACTGTTGGAGGGCATGGCCCTGGCAATACAGAATTCAGTCTTGCCGGTGATAGTACAATCTGATTCACCTATGGCCCTTTCCGCTTTGGTTGATGATTCTTTGTCTCGTTCAGCGTATGGCCATTTAGTCTCGGAGATGAAGCAGCTTATGTTTAGTAGAGAGTTTATTCCTTGTAAAATCCAATAAGGTTGCACATTGTCTTGCCAACTATGGTAGGGCTGAGTCTAATACTGCGTGTTGGCTCGGTCAAGGCCTCCAGTGTATTGAAACACTGGTGAAGGCGGATTGTAACTCTATTACTATCGTGGAATAAAACTCTACTTTCCCTCACAAGAAGAAGAAGAAGAAGAAGAAGAAGAAGAAGAAGAAGAAGAAGAAGAAGAAGAAGAAGAAGAAGAAGAAGAAGAAGAAGAAGAAGAAGAACGAGTCCCAAAATCACACAAGGCGTTTACACATGCACAAATCACAAATGATGTCGATCAAACAGGTTCATGATATATGTAGTTCCTATCTTAGATGAGTACAAATGATACGATCAGACAACATAATGCCGTTTCAGGTAATATGGATGCCTGTTAAGCTAGAGATCATCTCGATCAGAGCATCGTTAATGGATGCGTCTCAGTGGATCAGTGGCGATCTACAGCCGAGTGGACGGCGACGGTGGCGGCGATGGCGGGAGCTCGAAGAAGTCGAACATCTCCGGGGCCAGGTCGTCAAAGTGCACATCGGGCGCGCCTCGCCGCGCCGGGACGATTTGGCCGTAGTCGTCGTCTTCACCCTCCAGCCCAAAGAACCCGGCCGGCGACTGCTGCTCAAGTTTCGGCTCCAGGTAGGCGGCGCCGCCGGCATGAACAAGTGCGGCCGTGTCGACGAATCCAGCGGCATCAACCATCGGCGAAGGTTCGCAGGCGTAGAGGAAGGAGAGGTGGTGGTGGGCCGGCGGAGCGGCGCCGTACGAGCTGCTGCATCCCACGGCAGCGGTGTCCATGGCGGCGAACCCGATGGGAGATGGCAGGACGGAGCCGGGCTCGAGTAGTCCGGAGAATGGGGGATCGTTCAGCGTTAGTGGTGGTTCTGAGCTGCTCTCGCCGATGTGGTGCTGGTGCATCGGCGTCTCTTGGAAAGGGATCATCGTGCCGAAGCAAGGAGCCTGATCCTGACAGAGAAGCTGAAATGTGCAACATTACAAAGCTTCAGAAGTTCAGATAACAAAAAATCGGCAACATGATTGAGTTTGGGAATGTAAAAAAAAAACTTACAGAGGTAGTTCAAAAAAGTCAAATAAATGCTGTTTTAGAGTGTGTGTGATTAAGTTTTATAACATTGACCACTTGAATTTACTCTAAAAACATTGACCACTTGAACCCTGTGAATTTAAGTTATGGAGTTGGGAGCGGCCCTTATTACATACAAAAACGTTGAGCTAACAGCCTAACAGACAGAAAAGTGTTTGGATTTGTCATTTGATCAATTTTCATTTAGATGTGATTTTAGAAATATTGGGCAAATCTTTCTCTTAGAATGTCCAAAACATCGATAAAAAAAGGTAGCAGTGCAGAAGAAACAAGTGTTGTTGGATCATTTCAGAAAAGCAGAGGCACACAATCAGATTCAGAAAGAAGGTGATGGCTGTCAAGTTCAGACTCCTTTTTCTTCAGAAGAGAAAGCAAATTAAGCAAGAGCGATCACCTCGGGGGCGCGCAGCAACTGATCACGAGACGGCGCAGCCGAAGAAGAAGAAGGAGCGCCGCGGCTGGCGCTGTGCCTGGCGGCGGCGGGCCTCCTGCGGGGGAGCGGCGCCCTCAGCATCCTGGCGAGCCGCTTCTGCCGCGTGCTCCAGAAGTTCTTGACGTCGTTGTCGGTCCTGCCGGGCAGGTACGTGGAGATCCTCGCCCACTTGTTCCCGAACTGCGCCTGCAGCTCGATGACCACCCGCTCCTCCTCCGCCGAGAACTTGCAGCCCCTTCACACAAGCAATCACAGATTCCTTCGTCAGTACCTCGCGTGTTTGCAGAAATTTTGAAGCGAACGGTGTGCAGACGCAGAGCCGATCAAACTCGGAAGAGAAGGAGCGGATTACGTCTTGAGGTTTGGGCGGAGCTTGTTGACCCAGCGGAGGCGGCAGGACTTTCCGGTGCGGGGCAGGAGGCCTTTGGATCGAATGGAGCTCCACTCGCGCGGCCCGTGCTCGCGGACGTGCTGCTGCAGCACCTCGTCCTCCTCCGCCGTCCACGGCCCCTTCCTCACCGCCGCCCGGTCACCGCCACCGCCGCGCGGATGCATCGTCGTCCTCGTCCTCTGCTGCCAATCGCACGCACCACTCCGCGGGATTCGGCTTCTGTCTGTCGGAAGAAGAAGGGGAGAATTGAAATGGCACCAGGGCGCGCCCACGAACGCCCACTTCCTGCGATGTTGGGGGGACGTGGTAGGAAGATTTGTAAGAGAGAGCGGGGAGCCCATCGTCCACGCCAGCCGTCCGATCGTGATCGCAGGGCTGTTTTTGATTCAGGGGTACAACGGGACGCAGCAACCGCCCCATTCCCACAACTCTCGTCTGAAAACGTGCTTACAAATCAAATCAAGCCCAAAATCGGTAGTGCCCACGTACAAGTAATTTGCTCGATAATGTATTTTGCATGGTTCCTAAGAAGAATAATGGTCCATGTTTTTTTATAAAGGGTTTTATTACTCAAAAGATTGTAGCATTACATCCGGCCTTTTGATAACCAAGATGCACACAGCTACAATAGGTTCACAACTCAAAAATAAATGCAAATAAATGTGAAGAGACTGAAGATCGCCTATATGGCGAGGGAGTGCCAATCCGTAGATCACGCTGCCACCCATGTTGGATAAAAAAATATCTAGCCGTATCCTCCAACCGTGTAGACATCTATATAAAAAGTCTCGATGCTCCATGCGGTGTAGAGACGACCATGAATGGAGCAAACTTACACAACGGTAGAAGATCTGCATAAGAGAATATTTTTACCGTTGACCACCTCGTCATTTTTACATAGCCACAACGACCAAATAACGGCAAGCGCTCCCACCCTAATAAGAATTCTAAACTTGTGATCAATGCCATGTAGTCAGTTGTCGAATATATTTTCAAGGCTACGTGGAGGATACAAATTACTACCTTCATTCCAAAATATAAGGCGCATTTCGTTTCCTTTGACCGAAGCTTTGACAAAAAATTACGCATTTAACATGTGACGTAGGTGATATAAATCGTAATCATAAGTAAAGTACTTCTGATTAAGAATACAATAATATCAATTTTATGTCACATAAGTTACATATTAATAGATTAATTGTTGGTCAAAGCAAACGAAATACGCCTTATATTATTTTGGAATGGAGGTAGTAGAAACTATTTTGATGACTGGGCCATATAGAACGAGCAAACTTGCACACTGCAACAACAAGTGTTTGATCATCTCAACATGATGACGAAACTCATAGTTTTTACTTTCATACCAGTTACGTTTTACAAGGTTATCTTTGATAACGATTACTCCTTTACGAAGATACCACAAATTGGTCTTTATTTTTAGCGGTATCTTCATTTTTCATATTTTTATTGTTATTATTGATTGGCACGTGTGAATGAATCAGTGCTCTATACATGGAATCTAATGAAAATTTTCCATTCTCAAGTAGGTTCCAACGAAATTCATCAATCTTTTGCGACAGCTAGACCAAAGCCAATCGCCCAATTAAGCATTCCATACTGCAAGTGTAGGACTAATTAGATCTCGTCTGAACTTCACATTTGGTGGATGATTCTAAAACACCGTAGCAATTGTATGGCTTTGGTGGCAGACAATATTATATATAGTTGGTTATTGTTTCCGGAGAGTGGTATTTCCTAAGCACTTATCCTCCTATAATCTAGTATCATATCCATATGATCAAAAGCAGAAGAAATGTTTATTCGTCCCCATTAGACCAGACTAAAACTGAGAGTCACCCGGTTTCCAAATGACCTGGCACAATGTCTTTGAGCCGATATATTTTATTTTTAGAATAGTTTGCCACACCCTCCTCTTCGGTGATCGAGAAGCTTGAACAACTATTTATCAAGGAGAGCTGTGTTTTCTACCTGGATACCCAGCCCCCCTTGATCCTTAGGGCGGCAAACTACATCCCATTTAGCCAATCGATTTTTTTTTCACTATCCCCTTGTCAGTTGTCACTGATAATATAGTCTATGTAAGACTTTTAGGTAACCGGAAGAAAGAGATCATATACATTACCATATTACTTTGTACTGAATTAACGAAGATTAATTTTCCACCTAAGATAGTAGTTTTTCTTTTCAAATACTTAGCCTTTTTTGTAGTCGGTTCTTGAGATGTTTCCATTTGGCGTTTGAGAGCCTTCGATAGTGTATCGGGATATCCAAATAGGCAAGTAGCTAATAGAAAACTGGTCTTGCTCACAACCAAATAGTTCGGCATATAAAGCAGCCTCGTCTTGTGCCTCCCCGAAACAAAACAATTCACACATGTGAAAGTTTTTTTTAGTCCTTAAAGTTGCTTAAACGCTGACAAAATTAATTTCATATTCTTAGCTCAAGATCATGTTACATAAAGAGAGGATCTATCAACTACTTTTTTTCTTTTTTTAAGGGATCAACGACTTTTTTCCTCCATCTAGAACATGTAAAAGCTTTGCACCTCGTTCAATTGATACAATTTGTCAAATCTAAAGATGATTTGCACCGTTTCGGAATCCGGACGAAGATAATGGTTCGGGTAATTGAATCGAACAGGATTTTTTCCCCTCTGTCGACAACATGTAGTACTACAAGTTTTCCATATCGTGTTCCATTGCTACAATTTGTCAAGAGTACAGAGTTTTGATTTAGCACTGTCTGAAACTCGACACGGCCCCGACAAGCTCAGGCGCTAATCCCGGCCGCACGGGACGAGACGGCCGCCTTTGCTGCACAGTCCCTGCTCGCCGACGGCGGCCTCCACCAACTTCCCATAGCTGTACCGGAGCGGCATTCTGCCCAGCAACCGGTGGAACTCCGTGATGCACTCCCCTCTCTTCTCCCAGTGCCCCACGCCCCCTGTGGAGCTCAGCCCCACGGCTTTCATCTCCGCGCCAGTGCCGGCGCCGGCGTTGGCGTCGTTCCTCGGGTCGCCCCAGTCCCTGATGCTGCCGGCCTCCACGAGCACCGGCCCTTCCCCGGACTCCTCGGCGGCCACGAAGTTCATAAGGATGTCCTCGCAGTTGCGCTCCCGGTCCACCACGGCGCGCGCCGCCGCGAGCTCCGGGGAGCAGGAGTACTTGCGGAGGAGGTCCACGCCGAGGACCAGGAACTTGGTGAGCACCATGGAGTAGCGCCCCGGCTGCGGCGCGGCGTAGACCCACCTCCCGCGGGCCAGGTCTGTTGGCGCTGCCTCTCGCAGCGCTGCTCTTCTTCTACCTCTAGCTCTCTCACAACACACAAGAACACACACGCACACATGCCAAGGAAGAACCAGAAGGCTTTGCCGTGACCCTCTCCCTTGACACCCACAAGTGCTACATGATTCCTCTTCTCATTAATCAAACAAACATGCGTACAGCTCTCTTAAATAGAGTTAGACACGCAGCAGCCCCACGTCCTAAGGCCACTCACACCACGTTCCCCTCTAACTAATCTAGCTCCATGCACGCACGCACTAACACTTGACTTGATCTCCTCCTAGATTCTCTCCAGGAACCACACAGCTTGCTAACTAACTATGCATGCACTAACTAATGCACCGGACTGACCACCGACTCACTCGGCTAACAACTTCATCATCAACTCGTTCCGCTCCAGCCTTCGTCGCGTCTTGCCGCTTCTCACGGCCATGCCGCGCTATGGAGCTTCACCTTCTCGACGACTACTACATGCCGATACATGGAATCAAGATTAAAGGCTAACATTCAACCCCCTAATCTTGATCCTCCAATCTTCATCACGGTTCACCTGCAACCTCTCGCCGTTGACGACGCCCTCGCATCGCCGAACTCCACGTCGTCTTGGCGCAGCATCACACTGCAACGTTTATTGGCTTCACGCCAACTCTTCATGATGATGATGGCATCGCACCACCGCCATCGGCAACCAGCGGCATCACACCGCCGTCTCTTCTCAACGGCATCACACCGTCGTCTCCTTGTGGCAGCATCACACCACCGTGCCTAGCGCCCGACGGCATCACGCCGCCGCCGCCGGCACCATTGTAGGCTTCATCGGCATCACACCGCCATTGCCTTGTCGCCGCAGCATCACACTGCGGTCTCCTCTTGACGTGGACGACGCCTTATCGACGCCGATCACCACGCTGTCTTGCCGCACGCAGCGGCCTCTTCTTGACGTGGACGACGCCCTCTCGACGCCGATCACCACGCAACCTCCTCCTCCTAGCAGCCTCACGCCGCAACCAGCCGCCGGCGACATCGCGCCACCACCAGCCCTTCTTGCGCCTCCGGCCTCCATCTTGCACGGAGTCCACCGTGCCGTCGCCCTGGCCGCATCATCTCCCCCTGTGCCACCACCACAGGAACCAAGAGCGGAAGGCTCTGATACCACTTGTTGGCGCAGCATCTCGCAGCGCTGCTCTTCTTCTACCTCTAGCTCTCTCACAACACACAAGAACACACACGCACACATGCCAAGGAAGAACCAGAAGGCTTTGCCGTGACCCTCTCCCTTGACACCCACAAGTGCTACATGATTCCTCTTCTCATTAATCAAACAAACATGCTTACAGCTCTCTTAAATAGAGTTAGACACGCAGCAGCCCCACGTCCTAAGGCCACTCACACCACGTTCCCCTCTAACTAATCTAGCTCCATGCACGCACGCACTAACACTTGACTTGATCTCCTCCTAGATTCTCTCCAGGAACCACACAGCTTGCTAACTAACTATGCATGCACTAACTAATGCACCGGACTGACCACCGACTCACTCGGCTAACAACTTCATCATCAACTCGTTCCGCTCCAGCCTTCGTCGCGTCTTGCCGCTTCTCACGGCCATGCCGCGCTATGGAGCTTCACCTTCTCGACGACTACTACATGCCGATACATGGAATCAAGATTAAAGGCTAACAAGGTCGAGGTGGTGGGACCGCGGGAAGAAGCCGACGAGGGTGCCCGGGCGTCCGGCGGCCCGCTGCTGCCAGGCGGCGAACGCGAAGGAGATGGCCGCGGCGTCGGGGAGGACGTCGTCGTCCGCGACGGCCACGGCGGCGGTGCGGATGGAGGGGTGCGGTAGGAAGCGCGAGTTGAGGGAGGCGGAGGCGGTGCGGTGGAGGGCGACGCGCGGCGGGAAGCGCGGGAGGAGGAACCGGTCGTCCGGGGTGGAGGGGTTGCACCAGAGCACGACGACGGCGTGGACCAGCGGGTGGGCGGCGTAGGCCCCCGCGATGGCGCGGAGGAGCGGGAGCCGCCGCTCCGAGTAGCCGCTCAGGAGCACCGTGAGCCGGTCCGGCCGGAGGTCTTCTTGCCGGTACGCCGCGCCGCAGGCCGCCTCTTGTTCGTCACTGACAGCCGCGACAGCGAAGAGTGCCACGCCGACGACGAGGAGGTGGAGCAGGACAAGGTAGTGGTGGTGGTGCGACGACGGCATTGAACGGGAGAGGGCGCGGCGGCGAGATCTGGTGAAGAATGAGAGAGCCTCGGCCGGATTCGTTGACCTCAGGCGACTTGTAGAACCAGCGAACTGAGATTCTGGGTGGTGTCAGGCTTCGAAGTTGGGCTCATTGACTTGTGGCTGTAGTGGACTGAGTTTTTTTTTTTTTGAAACCCAGGCAAAAGCTTTGCCTTTTATATTGATAAAGTAGAAGCAAACATAAAGGACAAGGACTAAAAAGAAAAAAGTTACAACTCGATCCACACCGGCCCCGAGGCCGCGCCCCACACGGGTCGACGACCAAGTTGCCCACACAACCAAGGCCGACACCAAAACCCCCCAACGCAACGCGGTGGAGGTGAGAGTCCGGAGCTGCCGCTCCGACATTCACACCGGCCCCAAGGCCACGCCCAAAAAACGAGTCGACGACCATGTCGCCCTAGCTACCATAGCCGACACCCAACACGGCGGAGACGAACTCAACGCAAGACGAAATCCGGAGCTGCCGCTCCGACATCCACACCGGTCCAATTGCCGCGCACCCCCTAGCCGAAGACGAAGGCTCGCCGCCGCCCACCACCATCTGAATCCACTGGTCCCCCTTGGCCGGTGGAACATCCAAAGCGAGGCCCCAAGAGGCAAGCGACGCAGGAGCGCCGCCCTCGCCCGATCCCGCGCGGGGTCACGGGTTTCCCCCGGAGAACCCGGCATGGGGAAGCGAGAGCACCACCTCGACAACGCCTTCAAGAAGGAAGCGGCGCCCGAGGGCGTCGCCGTCGTCGGGCCCGGCCGACAACCGGGGCAGGGCTTTCGCCCGGCGATGTGTCACAAACCCGCATCCGCTCGACGGAGACCGGCCAGACCACCGACACCTGCATGCCGCAGCCACCGTGGCACCTCACGCCACGGCAGGAAGCATGACGCCACCCGCCCGAGGCCGCCGCCCCGACATCCTCTCGACCGGCTGGAGAACGAGCTCGCAGCTGGAGGTGCAGCACGGCCACCTCATGCCGGCCACACGGCCGGGGCAACCCCGACCGCACCGATGAGCCAAAGCCTCGACCTCGCGTGGCGCCATCGATCCGGGGCCGCCGCCCCGGCTTCCTCCCCACACCGCACCCGACCACCACCTGACCAGCAGAGAAGAAGGCCCAGAACCATCGATCTTGCAGAGCTCTGCACCGCGCGGAGGCACCGGGACGAAGACGGACAACACCTGAAAGTGCATGTGTTGCCCCATGCGTGGTTTTGCTAATTAATGACAATCCTTATGGACTAATGTTTGTATTGAGATATACTTGTAGATCTTGTCCATAGGAAAAGATTGGAGTTCATGTGTTGGACTCTAGAAGATTACATGATGATCAATGCTCTATTCAAGGGTTTATATGAAGAATGGTCATGTGTAGAGTTGAGCATATTGCAAGTATGTCTTGAAGGATTCAAGACATCATCTTCATGAAGTCGGAGCTAAGCGAGGCTCTCCCATAATGGTGTATGGGGGAGTATTTGGAGAAGTCTTCATCAAGCATGTGCTAGCAAGCGCAATCAAGAAAGGTGGTCCACTTGAACAGATCAAGATCATCATCATCTAGCTCAAGTGGAATGCGCAAGGCAAATGTATGATCTTGATAGGGTTTCTATTTTACCGGTCTCATGTTGTTTGTTTGGAGACCGGGTTATAGGATAGACGGCGTACTATCAAGAGGGGCTCTCAAGTGAGTAACTTGATCGCATCTTTATGGAGAGCTCAAACCTTTGCATATTTGGCATATCATCTTTCTTGGTTCTTATTTGACTTTTATCCATGTGAGAATTTAGAGCTTGTGTTCATCTCCATACCAAGCTCTAGTTCATCAAAAACGGATTTCATTTGGATATCTAGTGGTGTTTTTGATGTTGGAGGTTTTACCGGTTCGTCTCTTGTAGAGGGGTCAAACTCTCCTCTTGTGTTATCCTCCTCACATGATGAACTATGATGTGTATATGCATGATCTTGTAGTGCTTGTGATTATCTTCGGAGCAAGCCCAAGATCATTGAAAACGGAGTCCGGATGGAAAACTTGTTGCGTTCTCGGTGTTGGAAATATTACCGGTCCTCCTCGAGATAAGGTCCACACCTCCCATGTGTGATATCTCCTCCATATTTGTGACCCTTAATATTTCCAACCTCGTTGGTTTCATCTCGTTTGGAGCTTCCTTGCAAAAGTTATTGCATTCAGGTTTTGCTGTTTTGCCTAGGCCAGAGTCTCCGGCCTCAGGGGTGCTCAGGGGCCGGAGTTTCCGGCCCATCGAGTTCTGGAGCAAAGAGCTCCTCACGGCGGCAGTCGCTGCATCGAGGCCGGAATTGGTCCGGAGTTTCCTCGGAGTTTCCGGACCGAGGCCCCGGAGTTTCCGCCCTTAGTGGCCGAAGTTTCCGGTCCATCTGGATTTACTGCGAAGAGTGCAACGTGACGGCAGTCGCTGTATTGAGGCCGGAGTAGATCCGGAGTTGCCCCGGAGTTTCCGCCCAGGCCGGAGTTTCCGCCCTCCCAGACCGGAAACTCCGGACTAAGTGGACTGCAACGGCTCTTTTTCTGGGAGGGGTATTTATACCCCTCCACCTACCTCCAGCCAGCTTCCAAGCACGTTTTTCCCCCTCTCTCTCCTCCATTGTTGACCTTGCAAAGCTTGCCCCTCTCCCAATTTCTCCCATGATTCTTGCATATCTTTTAGGGATTTGAGAGAGGAGATCTAGATCTACATTTCCACCAATCCATCTCTCCTCTAAGTGAGGGGAACCTAGTAGATCTTGATCTTGGAGTTCTTGGTGTTTCTCCTACTTTGTTCTTTCTCTCTTATTCCCCCATAAGCATTTGTTGCTTTGTTGGAATTTGAGAGTGAAGGACTTGAGCACTTCTTGTGTTCTTGCCATTGCATTGTGTTGCATCGGTTTGTGCTCTCCACGAGGATTCGTGGAAGTTGAAAGCTTGTGAACTTGTTACTCTTGGGTCTTTGGACCCTAGACGCCCATGTGGTGGTTGAGACCCTTGTGTGGTCACTTGTAGCTGTTCGGGAGCCTCCAATCCCATTGTGGGTTGTGCCCCGGATCGTTGTTGAAAGGCTCCGAATTTCCGCCTCGAAGGATTCCGATAGTGGAAGGTGAACCAAACCTTTGTCGTGCGGTTCATCGGAGAAGAAGGTGAAACCTTTGTGGTTATTGAACCATTGTGTTGGTTCACACCTCTCCAACGAGACGTACTCACCTAAAAAGGAGGAACTCGGGAATAGATCCTCGTCTCCGCGTGCCTCGGTTATTTCTATACCCGAGCTCTTTACTTATGCACTTTACATTGTGATAGCCTTCGTGCTTGAAGTATTCTATATTGCTATCACCTTGTAGGAAAGCTCTTGTCGTTACCTTTCCAACCTCGTTGGTTTCATCTCGTTTGGAGCTTCCTTGCAAAAGTTATTGCATTTCAGGATTTACCGGTTGTTCTTATTTAGAGAAGGCTTACCTTTCTTCATTTGGTTTTATCCTCACATGATGGACTATGATGTTGCTCTGCATAATCTTGAAGGGCTCTTCGTTGCGATTCCAACGAGCCCAAGAACATCGAAAACGGAGTCCGGATGATCAAGATATGTTCGTTTTCGTATTGGGCGTTTTTGTAGTTTTTGTCGGCCGGCCCCCAGGCCGGCCCAGGCCGCCCCCCAGGCCGGTTGCGTCGGCCACCCCGCCAGCCCCCAGGCCGGTCGCTTCGGCCACCCTGCCAGCCCCCAGGCCGGCCCAGGCCGGCCCCCTGGCCGGTTGCCTCTGCCGCCCCGCCGGCCCCCAGGCCGGCCCTCCTCCCTGCACAGCCCAACGGCCACTTTTTGGGGGACCCTATTTAAGGGGGTTTCTTCCCCAACGGTTCCCTAACCCTTTGAGCTCGTTTTCCCCCTTTCTCTCCTCCATTGTTGACATTTGGAAAAGCTTGCCTTTCTCTCAATCACTCCAATGATTCTTGTATATCTTTGAGGGAAAGTGAGAGGAGATCAAGATCTACATTTCCACCAATCCATTCCTCCTCTAAGTGAGGGGAACCTAGTAGATCGTTATCTTGGAGTTCTTGTGTGGTTCTCCTCTTTGTTCTTCCTCTCTTCTCCCCCCATAAGCATTAGTTGCTTTTGGTGGGATTCGAGAGTGAAGGATTTGAGCCTTGTGCTCTTGCCATTGCTTTGTGCATCGGTTTGTACTCTCCACGAGGATTCGTGGAAGTTGAAAGCTTGTGAACTTGTTACTCTTGGGTCTTTGGACCCTAGACGCCCGTGTGGTGGTTGAGACCCTTGTGTGGTCACTTGTAGCTGTTCGGGAGCCCCCAATCCCGTTGTGGGTTGTGCCCCGGATCGTTGTTGAAAGGATCCGGATTTTCGTCTCGAAGGATTCCGATAGTGTAAGGTGAACCAAATCTTTGTGGTGCGGTTCATCGGAGAAGAAGGTGAAACCTTTGTGGTTGTTGAACCATTGTGTTGGTTCACACCTCTCCAACGAGACATACTCACCTAAAAAGGAGGAACTCGGGAATACATCCTCGTCTCTGCGAGTCCGCGTGTCTCGGTTATTTCTATACCCGAGCTCTTTACTTATGCACTTTACATTGTGATATCCTTCGTGCTTGAAGTATTCTATCTTGCTATCACCTTGTTGCTTGTCTTGCTTAGCATAAGTTGTTGGTGCACATAGGTGAGCCTAGTTTATCTAGCTTGTTCGCTTGTTAATTTAAACATCTAGTTTTATTCCGCAATTATCTAGCCTAAACCGGAAAAGTTTTAATCGCCTATTCACCCCCCCCCCCCCTTTAGGCGACATCATTGTCCTTTCAACCGTCAACCACCACGGGCCGCCGCCAAAGCGGCACCACCTGCACCCGGGGCCGCCGCCCCGGCACACCGCTGCCAGCAACCGAAGCTCCTCCATGTCCAGCAGCCGCCAACCGCTGCCCCGGCCGACACGACGCCGCCACGGATCCGAGCAAGAGGACCCAAGATCCGCGCCCCACAGGGCCTCCGCGCTCGCCTGGCCCCGCGCCGGCACCATGCCGTCGGCCACCGCCCGCTGAAGCCCTCCGCGCCGCCGCGCCTGCCCCGGAGCTCCGCCGCACCACCACGCCCGCAGAACCGCCGCCGCCGCGCGAGGTCCCGCCACCAGCTCGCCGCGACCTCCCGACCGCCACCTTTTGGAGCGGAGGGGCCCGCCGCCACCGCGGCAAGGGCCGGCGGCAGGGGCGGCGGAGAGAGGGCGACGTGGGGGGGAGGGGGGGGGGGTGCCGGCCGGCGGCTAGGGTTTACTCCCCCGGGTCGTCGCACGCGGGCGACACGGGGTCGGGGAAAGTGGAATAACATTTCCAACCCTTTGCGTGGGCCCGGGACGTCAGAGTTCGTCAGAGTTCGGTACCCTTTGCCTTTCTTTCCCTCGCAATTTTATCCGGAGGGAGCGGTGGTGAGGCGAAGCAGAGGACGGACACGACACACGAGGAATGGCCGTGCAATGGTGCAGCGCGACGAGCCTGAACCGTTGGTGCCACCGCCCGGCGCCGCTGCTGCCGCTCCGGTCGCTGGTGTCGACCTGGTCGCCGTTCCAGCAGCCGAGGAAGATCGGGTGCGTGTCCGTCCCCAGGGAGGTCGTTGTGGCCGCGGCGGCAGAGGCGGCTCTGCCGGAGGTTGACAGGGCGGACATGGAGGTTAGCATCTCTCAAACCTCATGGACCATCTGTAGAGTTCAAGCTATTCAGCTGATCGTTCCTGCCTGCCATATGTGATTTTGTCCCAAGGAAGAAGGTGAAGTAGAGTGCGAAGATGGGTGCGGCGGCACGGGATGGCTGCTGTGCGACTTCTGCAAAGGGAAGAAGAACAACGTCAAGTCGGAGAGCAGCCC
The DNA here is from genome assembly GCA_947311845.1 of Poa pratensis. Classification (NCBI taxonomy): domain Eukaryota; kingdom Viridiplantae; phylum Streptophyta; class Magnoliopsida; order Poales; family Poaceae; genus Poa; species Poa pratensis. The sequence goes on from CAMZMU010000082.1 coordinate 18,539,977, forward strand.
CCGGATCTACCGCCGCTGCCCGACCTGCAAGGCCGTGAGTTCTTCCTCGTATCATAGTTTCCGTTCTCTTCCTCAGCTCAGGCGGCCGAACGACCAACCGTTGGCGTCCCTTGTCGTTGCAGGCTGGGTACATCCTGTGCCAGAGATGCAGGGTCTACAGGTGCATCACATATCCAGAGAGCAACGTCTCCTGATCAGCAGAGGCATGCGTGGCGTGGCTACTTGGCAAGCAAGATCGAGCTGGAGACGATGTCATCATCTGGTCGTTCTGCTGTTTTCTTCTGTCTTTTCTTTTGCCGTTCTGGTGACTGCAATGTGGATCATCTTTCGATCGTACAGCTAGCTCTGTGCATTTACCTCTTCTCCATTGTCAATGAACGTTCTCGTAGATTTGACCGTCAGAAAAAACATATCTGATCACCAGAAACTTTGTAGTTTGCACACGCATCTGTGGATCGATTAGATCACTGGCAAGAGAGCAACTGCACACTCTGATGATACACGAACGGACTATATTATTCGCTGTACATCGGTCTGTCAAACATCAGGACACGATACAAGGATGACTGAAGAGTAGCTGAGCATGGGGTAGAGATTGGAGTTGAGGAAATGAGAGAACTGGTGGATAGTGAGATCGCGATCAGGCAAGTCGTCGGTGAGGAAGTCGTATGGTGCTGGTTTGCCTGTGTCCACCACTGGTTCCCACCGGTATCCTGTGCGCTCTGGGAGTCCTACGACGGTCGGCAAGTGGCTGGTGTTGAAGGCCACATAGATCTCGCCTTTTGTTTCATCTTTCTGTGGTGAGATACATAGGAGCATCGTTACTTGTAAAATCTCTACATAGACCTTGTGCTAACAATAGTGAAACAACTTTGGTGAAGTATGAGGATTATATATGTACCATGGAAAAGGCAACGAATCTGCTTGTCTCAGACCAGTCAGGCTTCCCAGACTGATGACCGTGCCACTGCATCCGTTCAGCTGTTGGAAAGTCCTCGAGGCCAAGACTCTCACACTCCCTACAGAGCAGACAAATAGACCTCACTCATTTTAGCATTTTGGAGGCACCTCCAGTGGTTTCATACAGAAATTACTCAAACTGAAATAGTACTCACTTGCGGAATTTGGTCATGAGGCGACAGAATCGGTAAAAGTCAGAGGATTGTTCTTTTTTATCCCAGCGGAAATAATTGACCTATACAAGAACCAAGATGGATGAATGGAAAGATTTAAAGATATTTATTAAGAAAAATGCATGACCGAATTCAACTAACATAATGATCATGGCAGTATGTATTGTTGTTGCCGCTTTTCGTATGGCCATATTCATCACCCATGTAGAACATTGGAACTCCCTACCAGTTGAAAAAAAATGAAAAAGTTTAGAAGGTTTGAAATACTGAAGGTGAATTGAAGAATTTAAGGGAATCTCAGATAAGAAATCCCTTCATGATGACTATTAATATTGGCATGCATGGAGGTAGGAACAAAACTGAAACCAAGACTCTTTCTGTCAAATTTGACACAAACTGCCTGTTGGGTGTTACACCTGACCACGTTTGCCATTGTGAGAAAACAAGAAATATCAAATTTTTAGAGAGGTCTGATAGCAAGTCTTACTTGAGAAACCATGAGACAAAGAAAGAAATTGCGCATTTGCCTCTTCCTCAATCTTTTGACTGGCAATCTTGCAAATTCTCCTTCCTATATTGTTCACATGAAATTGTAAGTACATGTCACACATGATTCTGAAGCTTCTTGGCAGTTAGGTATACAAGTTTTATATGCAGAGGGGTCTGCTGTGATGTAAACAGAGGAAAGTTTATCAAATTCAAGTACTTGTGCTCATGGTTTCCCCCTATTAGTTTCGACAATCATACTGATCAATCTTTAGCCACAACTCCTGTACCGGCTTGCGCACAAAATATAAGGCAAGTTTTCTTTAGAAAATACAATTCTACGAACAATGAAATCTGGTAGGGACACCGTTACTTCCCTAACGATTTAGCTAGATATTTGACTAGAGGTAAAGCAAGAAAATACAGAAACAGGAGAGTTCAGCATTACCTGCCCACAATTCCAGCTAAGATTGTGATTTTCTCCATCATTATTGTTCTCCCCATTTGATAAATTGTACTTGTTATTATATGTTACCAAATCAGCCAGCGTAAAGCCATCATGTGCACATACAAAGTTGATACTGTGCCAAGGTTTCCTTCCTCCTGCCTGATTAATCGATCAGAAATTGAAGTGACCAATAATTAGTTACTAATTTGATTTCTACGGAAACCAAATAGACCTTTACGAATAACAGGTCGAATTATCTGACACATTAATTTCAACGCTTTCTATTTAAAGTATACACGAAGCAAACTTCATACTGACAGAAAGTATCAAGTTGTTTTCATTTTCTTTGAAGGAACAGACAGTTTTATCAATATATGGTCCCACATATGGAATCCAACATGGCTGTTTTTTTTTCTTTTCAAAAACTCAATATGGCTTCTTCTCACTCCTTCAAAGTTACATTGATGGAAAATTTTAAGCATATTAGCCACGAGAAAAATAAAGAACTGAATAGCCCTGTGTTTCTTCATTCGACCTATATGTATAGCACTAGGGTTACACTTCTAGGCCAAATACAACAGCTAATCCAGGTGGTATTCCACTGGATCCATTTACAGGTATTGGCACAACATACCTGGTACAGGTGTGGACTTCCACAAAGGCATTCAGCAAAACCACCAGAAAATCCATCTGTGCCTTTAATGAATTGACGCACAATGTCCCGGTACTGAGGAAACAACCACACATGTGAGTACTTCAATGAAACAGCTAGTACGAAGGTAAATGGGAAATGTACCACATATTGGTTTAGTTGAAGATGGATGCACATGATCATATGTTGTCTCTTAAAACTCCAACAGCATTTAACTCATACATACAGGCTTAATATGGTACTGTTTGGTATCAAATTTCCATGCCCGATAAAAACGATTTAAACAATAAATGTTGTCAGTAATGCTGATTTTTCTATGGAGCCAGTAGGGGAGTGCTCTAGTGAGATGTATATATGTTGAATATATAGTTTGTATAAAGTACCATGAAAATAGGATTGTATTGAAAATCTTTGCCACCCTCAAATCAAGCTACAAAGAAAGGTAAAAGCAAACTAAATTGCCAACCTGCTACCTGCTTAAAACATCCAAAATCTTGTAAGTAACACTAAGGTTTAGCTGTTGCAAGTCAAAAAGCAACATCCTCTTCCATAGGGATCTAATTCGAAAATGTGTCTATCCTTTTTTTTTAGCTGAAGTGTCTTTCCTTTTTATCCAAATGTTCCAACAACGGACATGATTAACGTTCTTCCAGAAAGTTTCTATGGGACCAGCTTGAGTTTTTCTATATGGCAGAATATATCAAATAAATATAAAGATAAATTCTCGATGGCCTGATTAAACTCAAATATTTCTTGCAGAATGGACACTCAACGATAGGCACATTCAATTATTTGACAAGTCGTACTTCACCATTAAGCTCCTGTGCTATCTTTCTTGTGCATTTACAGACGCGGAACACTATTTGTTTATCCGCAGAAAGAGTATCATTTAGCTTTTTTAAGTATGTCACTGATATACGTTCTAACTCCTAACAGTATTTGCCAAAGAACAAACCGTTAACTTAGCAAATCGAACTTTAAACAGGTGAAGCCATACATTATACAGTTCTTACCTTCCCATTCCACTCTGACCAAACATTCCAATGAGGGAATTGACCTACTTGATAAAGACCTCCTGCATCCCAGGCTTCAGCGATGAGCTATAATTGCAATGGGGGAAAGGAGTAAGAGGGGCTCCCAGGGAACCAATAATATGCTGAGTATGTTCAATCGATGTGTATTACTCTACATGTTTTACTGTAACTCATAAGGAGCAGATAATCAGAGCTGCTTGCATAAAAAATGTATTTCTTATCAAAACTGGGAGATGGATCATTAGCATCCTACAAAATCAATGTACATAGATGATGACTGTTGAATGAAATATGTACCTTCACACCTCCAAGAATTGGGTCATTGCTGATCATGTCAATAAGTGGTGGACTAATAAGAGGTGTTCCTGTTGTAATCATATCACCTTCTATCGGAGCTCCATACACATTAACTGGATCCCACAGACTTGTAAAAGAAACATTACTTTCATGTTCTTCTGAAAAGGGAAGATACAAACAAAAATAAATATAAAGTACCTGGAACCTCTGGTCATTATGGATGCAAGATCAAAACGAAAACCATCAACATGCATTTCGGTCACCCAGTATCTACAGAACAAACTTAATTAGTATTGAACAAATAGTTTATCTTGACAAGTATAGAGAACAAATGCCAATAAGCTTGCCCTTATATATGATGAAGATGGGTTAACAGAAGATTCAAGCTTATTAAAAGCAACTTATTAGTCTTTTTCCCCCAGTTTATTAATGATCATTCAAGAAATGATGGTAGGATACAATAGATTTTCCCTTTTTATTGAAGAAGAATTTCAAGACGCCAAATCTATAAGCACCAAAACATTAGCATCTGTAACATTTAAAGATACAATATGCTGATCAAAAGATTTACCCACCTACAAAATTGCAACTTAATTGTATTAAAACGACAAGCAGCGAAAAAAAGTGGGAAGTATTTTCTAGAGGTTGCACTTATATATGTACCTCAAACAGTCTAAAATAAATTCACGGACCACGGGATGATTACAGTTGAAGGTATTCCCACAGCCTGAATAATTATAAAACTCTCCCTGCATGAACAAATGCCCTTGAAATTCTTTGATTGAAGAGACTGAGTCCACAGCAGAACTCTACATAGTACATCTGTACTCTATGCATCCATTAAAGAATAACTACATAGTGAGAAAGATCTCTCACCTTGGGTGCAAGCATATAGTATGTACTATTATCGATGCCCCTAAATGATAATATTGGACCATTCTCATTACCCTCAGCTGTATGGTTGAAGACAACATCCAAAATCACCTAACAGTAACATGTCTTAGCATCAAATTGATAAGTTGAAGAGGCAGCAAATACTAGATAAGCATTAATGCTTACCTCAATTCCCCGTTTGTGAGCCTCTCTTACAAAAGTTTTGAACTCATTTATGGCATCACGCCCACAATTTTTTATCCCACCTGATGTGTATCTCGTCATTGGTGAAAAGAAGTTTATGGTCGAATAGCCCCAAAAGTTCATCCTGGTAAGATAACAAGTAGCCTATATGAAATAGTATCACAAATTGGCTGTTCCGGTGAGAATATTAGCCAATCATAACCGTGTCCACAAGAATAATGAGAGGGCAATTAGAGCCTTCAGTACAAAAAGAAAGATACACAGATTGAATCCATGTTAGGAAGTATGGAGATGGCAAGACAATAGCATGCTAGATTTCACTTCGAGCTACCAACTATTCAGCTGTAACTTGGAATTAATGTGGTGAAGCTCAATTATGGATTAATGCCTCGTGACAAAAAAATTATAGCTCAGGTACAAACAATATACTACCTCTGTTCCGATTTAAATGTCGCCATTTGTATAGGGGGTTTGTGCTACCATAGTTCAAACACCATGACATTTAAATCGGGACGGAGGCAGTATCACAATATCATAGCAGCAGCTGGTACCATTCATATGAACAGAAACACCGAGGATTTAAAACTGTTGAGTGACTGCTAAAAAAACCATCCTCTAAATACATTCTCAGTTATGGATGCATACGATATGTATGAGCTCTCATTCGAACACTGTGGATGGTCTAATACTAAATTCAAGTATACATACTTGGAGGAGGTGGAGTACTCCAGCTCGTTGAACTCATGGCAGGGCATCAACTCTACGCAATTAACTCCAAGCTCCTGCAGAAGGAGTATTCCAACATCAAATTAAGGATAAACATACAACTAAAGGTCTTAAATTGCTATTAATGACCAGTCACACAAGAAACAAGTAGCAGCCACCAACTGAGAGAAGTGTTTATGTAAACAGTGTAGACTTGATAATGAGATCTGGTATAACAAATGTGGCATATTTTGCTAAATCCAAGTAAAATGTATGCGAACATCTTCTAAGTATTGAGAATATAGCTGCTACCATATACAGTAGTATTGTTATCACACAAATAATTATGTAGTTTTTGTAAGAAATATCTTATGTAGTCAGCAAGTAGCAACTGTACCTTCAAATAGTCAAGCTTCGACACAGCCCCAATGAAAGTACCCGGATGTTCTACATTGCTTGAATCATGCTTCGTGAATCCACGTAAGTGCATCTCATAGATCACAAGATCCTCCTGAGGATATCTTAGAGGTAGGTCGCCTTGCCAATCAAACTGCAGATGCAAACCTTTTTACTGCATTTCCAATTGAACAACTAAGACAACGGTAACAAAGAGTAGATGCAGTTTCACTAAATTTCCACTTGCAAACAAAATATAAGTAATATGATTCAAAGTCCTTTAATATCGGTGAAATACAGTTATTTGTCAGATTTTAGTAGACAGATACAAACGTATAATGATACTGCTCTTTTTTATCATGACTCTCTTAGACAATGGAGTGCAGGACGAAGACAGGAGAAAGCTGAGAAAATATAGAAACACGAGGCGCCGATATATTCAGCAGTTCAGGTATACCGTGCTATACGGAAGAGGGATCATGCCAGCCATCTGAGGCCAGGAATCAACACCAGGCGCCGGAACACCATACTCTCCTCGGCTTATCACTGCCTAGAGCAACAAAAAAGGCAGAACAAGTGAGTAACTATGTAGTAAGCATCAACAAGCAATGTAAAGCTAAAGAAGCATCACCACCTTAGCATAAGGATCCACCACGACAACGGAAGCATCGAAGTACTGCCCGCACTGGGGGGCGAAGGCGCCATCGAACCTGTACCCGTAGAGCATGTCGTGCAGCTGGCCTTCGACGAAGACATGCCACACGTTCCCTGTCCGATTGGTCACGGGGTCCAGGAGCACCTCCTCGGTCACCCTATTCTGCACCACCGCCCCGAACACAAAACTTAAACCGCGGACCAAAAAAAGCCCATTCCGACGAAGACATGCCACAAGCAATGCTGAATTCTAGTACTCGGGAAGAAGCAAAGCCCACCCACCGCCTGGAGGTCGTCGGGCGTGAAGAGGCAGAGCGCGGCGGCGGTGGCGCCGGCGGAGTAGACGGCGAAGTTGACCCCGCCGGCGAGCGCGGTGGCGCCGAGGGGGACGGGCATTCCGGCGAGCACCCTGCACGCGCCGCCGAGAGCGTACCTCTCCTCCTCCACCGCCGAGTCTACATCCTCCTCCTCGACCACGGCCGCCGCCGCCTCGACGACCGCGGCTCGGACCGCCCCGACTCCCCTCCCCGCCGTCGTGGCACTGGGGCACAGCCGCGCCACGCTGCGCGGTCGCGGTGCCGGCCGGCGCGCGGGCACGGCGAGGGACGGGCGCGCGCAGAGGCATGGGACCTCGGCCATGGCCATCATCGTCATGCACCGAACCGAACCCCGATCGATGGATTTTTGGGAGGAGCGCGGCGCGGCCGGCGAGGTGGGATTATTTATCGGGGCGATCCGCGCCGCGCTCGTGGGGAGTGTGAGTCGAGTGCGTGCGTGCGTGCGCGGTAGTGTGATTGATTGAGTGAGGGGGAGGGTACTTCGATCACACCGGCCGTCCGTCCGCGCGCGTTCTCGCTTGCTGACGGTGTGGGGCCCACGCCGGGCGTGTCGCCTTGTGGCTCTCACCGTCCATTTGGACCGCCCCGCTGCCGCTGCCGCTGCCGTGCTAGCAATAGCATAGAGGTGAGTAGGAGTCAGCAGAGGACACGAGGTTTTCACTCGGGGGCGCTTGCGGCCAGATCACGATATTTTTGCTATTCTAGATAGAAGATGAAAATGATTCAAATTTAGATAGATGGACACTCGGGAGTAAATTCGTATCCGTTCTAGAACCACAAAAGACTGATGAGAGCCTCCAGATAAAAGCTAGAGATCGGTCAGAGAGAGGCACTCTAGTGGTGTGGAATTTCTACCACCATGTTTGAGCGTGTTGACCTAGTACCACATGTTATATTTAGAGAAGTGGGTCCTATGAGTCAATCTCATTTTCATATCAGTTACAATGGAAGTATGGAGTGTGCACTTTTCTATATATTCGGACTAGGGTTATCATACATCTAACTAGTAATCGTGCACGTGTAATGTTAAGACATACACCGCCAAAATTTGGGTGAATAAAAGTCAACGCATTTACTGCCCAATTCATTTTATTTTACAATGGCAACACTTTTTAACTCATGAAAATCGATTGACCAATTTAGTTAATATATTATGTGAATAAAAATAATTAATGAAGCAATAATAATAACAAATCAAAATGATACAAACTTTTAATCCAGACCAGCGATGCTTACATAGTTGGCAAGAGGAGACATCAGAAGGAGCTTGAAGAGAAGGGTCCCAATTAAATTTGAGAAGGTAGTCATGGAATCACCAGCGGGCTGCCAAGCAGCAAGGATCTGTTATGGTATATTTCAGTCGCCGGTCAAACACCATCTGCCAGCCTTCCACGCCATGGCCACCATGCGCGGGCAACACCTATGAAGACCTCGAAGGACAGCTCGATGAAGATGTCGTCGCCCGACCCCGGGCTAATCGTTGGGCAGGAAGAAGCCGGCAAGTCGGGTCGGCGTGGGAATTTGGTGTCAACTTTTTCCCAAAAGAAAATAAATATAATTAGTAAAATATGGAATCAATTATAATATGTTCAATGCTATTGGGCATGTAGAACTCGTGTGAAAACATCTCAAATAGGTTTAGTACATAACTTATGCCAACTGATAACTTCTCAATCGTAAGCACAACTGAACCTGAGCTAATCTTCAGGAGCCCAACGGAGTCTCTCCACCTGGGAATTGGACTCTTTTATGTATAAAGACTGTCCATGAGATGAGCCTATTCCTGTTTAAACATTTATATAAACAGTCATCACACACTTATGTAACATCTAACAGAAAATGGACATCCACATGAAAGAAAAGATGCACCCATGTTTTAAAACTGGCATCCTTTCCTCGATATGCATAGCGCTTGATATATAAATCACCCCTAGTCAAGATTTTTTTATCTTAATTATGCTTAAGAAAATTGAAGATGAGGCTGACAGGACGAAGATGAACTCAATAGCTTGGTTTTGCAAAAGGACTACAAGTCTAAAACAAAATATGGTTTAGAAGAGGCGAGCAGAAGATAACTTGGTCGGAGAGTACGTAATAGAATGAGTTTTATAGCCATGAAAGGAGGTTTTTGGAATAGTTGTGTTTCTGGGAGGTAGTGTGGTCCATGCGAGGATAGTGCGATGCTAGGGAATCGCCGGAAGACCATGGCGCCGCCGGCGTGGGGGCCGGGGCGCTACGGATCCAGGTTCTCCTGTCTCGGTGGTTTGGACGTGGAGCCGTCAGGTCTAGAGCTTCTCGATGGGGATCACGTCTCCGTCCAGGTCGCGTTGGGGGCTGTGGACGAGGATGGGCCTCCTCAACCCTCTACGCCGGTCGTTTGTCACCCTCCGCGCTCGGAGGAGGAGCTAGTGCAGGAGTTCTGGTCTGACGTCGGGTTCCCCTCGCCGGCAAGCCGTTTTTGGGAGCGTCAGTCGCCGGAGTCTACAGGTGAGCTGCCTAATGTTGCCCGTGTGCAGGGATTCGCCGGTGGTGGAACCGATGGCCTCGCTGTGTCGGAGTGGTCGAGGATCGTTCTCCTCGCCGTCGGGACTTCGGCTGACGCGCTCGCCGCCCAGAATGGGTCCGTGGCAGGGGCCTCAACCTCCGAGGCGCCTCTCGCCGCCTCCAGTCCTAGGCACCTTCATCGACATGGCCTTTAAGGATCGGACTTCGCCGGTGGCGGCAGGTCAGACATCGCAGGAGTTAGCTACTAGTGCGAGCACGTCGGCGCTTTTGCCGGCCGATCCGGGAATCACGGCGTCGTCAAGGGCGGACGAGATCGGCGTGGTTCAAAATTCTACTTGCATGCAGGATGGGATTCACGCTCATGCGTCGGATCTTGACCGTCCAGCGCCCTAGGATCATCTGCGCCGTCGATTCCGGAGATACCGGGATCGTGTAGGCCCTATGTTGACAGTGATCGCTTCGTCCCAATCCTTCGACATGCCGCCGCACGCACCGCGACGCCGCAGCTCGTCTACGCCGTCTCCCACGACACCGGAGGCTCGTCCTCATTGGCCGCGGTCGTTTGCCGCCGTTGCCGCTTCGCCTCCGGCAGGTCGACCCCTAGCCTGCAGCAGCCATCTGTTCCGGCTCATGGCACCGAGAGTGTGGCCAACATGCGTGCTGGGGATCGTGATCATGCGGACGAGCGTGACCGTCCTGGACCTTGGGTCCATCTCCACCGTCGCTACAAGATGTATTGGGAGCGGGCTCGTCACTCGTGTTCGCTGACGACAACGCCGCCCTCTTCTTCCCCGACATCGGATTTGTCGTAGCTGGGCCGGGACGCACCAGCGCATGGCCTGGCCGCGCCGACCGTTACCGACCCTGATGGCTTGGGCCCGCTCGGTGGGCTGCAGGACGGTGAACTGGCCCTTCAGGCCGATATCGCCGATGAGCTGGTCCTTGGGGAGGCTTCTACTTCACCTCAGCCTTCCCAGGGACGACTGTTTGCAGGTACTGCGGGGACGGACGTGGTCTCGACTCCGACACAGACCCACCTGCCTCCCCATGGAGGTCCAAGCGCGGGTGCTGCTGAGACGGTGGTGTTCTCGACTACGACTATGACCACTCCGTCTTGCACTGCACCAAGGGGGATTGCTGAGACAGCTGGGTCAGCTGCTACTTCACCACTGCTGACCCAGTTGTTCGCTTCTTTTGGGGAAGCCTTCACGGACGGAGTCGCCGTCACGCCATGTACACCTCCTCTCACAGTGTCGGCTTTTGCTGATGGGGTCACTCCGCCCCGTCGCAGTGAGAGGTTTGGGGTGGCTTTGGACGGGGCGTCTGCGACAGATGAAGACTCCCTGAAGAAGGCCATGCGTCGGAAAGCTGCACGCAACTTGGACTATCATGGTACGGATTTGAGTTCAAAGTCTTTTCTTACTTTTTCTTCAAATTCAATTCATTCAAAGCTCTCTAGTGTAGGAGTTAATCTTGGTAGTAGTAAAAAACAAGTAGATGTGTCAACTAAAGTCTTGAAGCACATGGAATTTGACCGTCTTACGGTTATTCCTAAAGTTTCGACTGGGTTGACAGCCACCTATATGGATGAAGAAGAAGCGAATGCCACATCAGATGGTCAGCTTCTTTCTCATATAATTGGTGAAGTGTCGGAGGTTGGTTTGGATGACGACGGTTTGTGCTCATTGTATGAGTTAAAAGCATCCGGCGGAAATCAAAATCTTCCTCCAGCAAGTTGTCTCGGAAACAGGCAAAGTTCTCCAAATCCCCCATGGTTTCCCAATGAATGGCATGTTTGCAAATAGCAGACATCTTGGTGACTTGGCTAAACATTTGCACTTTGCTGGTTGTATTCGGGATCATAATTTGGATTTCTTAGCTATTTCTGAAACGGGAATGCGAGAGTTCTCACAAACTCTATTCAACCGACTTTCACGCGGTATAGACTTTGAGTGGTACTCTTGTCCTCCCCATGGCCTCTCCGGGGCATTTTACTAGGCATCAGGACTGATACCATGGAAGTATTGAATGTTTCGGATGGTGATTTTCATATAAAAATGCACATCCGTAATAAAACCGACAATTTCATTTGGAGTCTTGTTACCGTGTATGGGCCGGCCCAGGAGGAGGCTAAGACGTCTTTTCTCTGTGAAATGGTAAACTTGGCAAAAGATAACCCTCACCCTTTTATCATTGGTGGGGATTTCAACTTGCTTCGTTATCCATTTGAGAAAAGTAGGGGTCGGTTCGACAACCGTTGGCCTCTTTTGTTCAATGCAGTCATTGACAGCTTGAACTTAAGAGAGATAACAATGGTGGGGAGACAGTTCACATGGGCTAACTCTCTCCCTGAACCCACATACGAAAAACTAGACCGTGTACTGATGGATACTGATTGGGAATTTAGGTTCCCATTGGTGTCGGTACGGGCTCTGGAACGTATTGAGGGATTGTCGGACCATGCTCCCATTCTTTTGACCACAGGCATGCCTAGACCACAGTGTAACCCACGATTCAAGTTTGAACTTGGGTGGTTGCATCGTGAGGGTTTCCATGAGATGGTCAAAAGAATTTGGGAAAGACCGGTTGCTGGTGATACGCCGATCAAGAGATGGAACAACAAGATCCGTGCTCTACGCACACACCTTGTTGGTTGGGCTCGTCATACTGCTGGTTTACTTCAAAAAGAAAAGATACGACTATCCTCGATAATTGATGTTCTAGAGGCATTAGCAGAAGTTCGACTGTTATACACGCAAGAGATTGAGCTAAAGAGCCAATCTAATGCACAGATAGCGAAACTACTGCATGAGGAGGAGTTAAAATGGTATCAACGCTCCAAAGCCCAATTTATCCTCGAAGGGGATTCGAATACTCGCTATTTCCATAGTATTGCCAATGGCAGACACAGGAAAAAGCGTATTCATTTTCTAGTCCAGGATGAGGGAACGATTGAGGGCCATGAACAACTAAAGTCGTATATTACAAATTACTATAAAGGCCTGTTCGGAGCCCCAGAGGAAGGAAATTTCACACTGGATGAGTCTAGAACAGAGGATATACCCCAGGTTTCAGATGAGGAAAATAGTCTACTTACTAACCCCTACTCAGAGGATGAAGTGAGAAAGGGGGTTTTTCCAAATGAAACATAATAAAGCACCTGGACCTGATGGTTTCCCGGCTGAGTTCTACCAGAACTTTTGGGATGTTATCAAGTCTGATTTACTCCAACTGTTCGCCTGTCTACATGATGGACAATTAGAGTTGTTTCGTCTCAATTTTGGTGAGATAATTTTATTACCTAAGGTTAATGAGGCAGAAAGGATTCAACAATTCAGACCTATATGCCTTCTTAACGTTAGTTTTAAAATATTTACCAAAGTTGCTACGATTCGACTGAACAGTGTGGCAGATCATGTGGTTCGTCCGTCACAGACCGCTTTTATGCAAGGTCGTAACATCCTTGATGGGGTAGCGATCCTACATGAAACAGTTCACGAACTCATAGGAAAAAGCTGAATGGGGTAATTCTTAAAATTGATTTTGAGAAAGCTTATGATAAAGTCAATTGGTCTTTCCTCCAGCAGACCCTCAGAATGAAAGGTTTTTCTACTGAGTGGCGCACGTTAATAAATAGCTTTGTTTCGGGTGGAAGTGTAGCCATTAAAGTCAATGATGACACTGGCAAATACTTTCAAACGAAAAAAGGCCTTAGACAAGGTGACCCGTTATCGCCAATACTATTTAATATAGTGGCTGATATGTTGGCTATCTTGATCGAACGCGCTAAATCTGAGGGCCAAATTGAAGGAGTGATTCCACATCTAGTCGATGGTGGTTTATCGATTCTTCAATATGCCACGATACAATTCTTTTTATGGAACATGACATCGAAAAAGCTCGTAACCTAAAGCTGATTTTGTCAGCCTTCGAGCAACTATCGGGTCTTAAGATAAATTTCCATAAAAGTGAATTGTTTTGCTTTGGCGAGGCTCAAGAAAACGCCGCCTTGTATGCCGAACTTTTCGGCTGTGCGCAAGGTCAATTTCCTATCAACTATTTGGGTATTCCGATTCATTATCGGAGACTTACAAATGCTGAGTGGAAAAAGGTGGAGGAAAGACTTCAAATACGTTTAAATAGCTGGAAAGGCAAACTCTTATCCCTGGGTGGAAGATTGGTTCTCATAAACTCGGTACTAACGAACATGGTACTGTATATGATTTCATTCTTCCAATTGCCCAAAGGAGTCTTAAAACGATTGGATTATTTCCGGTCTAGATTCTTTTGGCAAGGGGATTGTGAGAAGAAAAAATATCGGCTGACTAAGTGGAGTGTGGTTTGCTGCCCTAAAGACCAAGGAGGGCTCGGAGTTCATGACCTTGAGGTCAAGAATAGAGCTTTGCTGGGTAAATGGCTCTTCAAGCTTCTTTCTGAAGATGTAGTTTGGCAAACCTCCTTAGGAGAAAGTATGTGGGATATCAAGCCGTATCTCAGGTTCTTTGGAAACCTGGTGATTCACACTTCTGGGCAGGCCTTATGGTTACAAAGAAGTTATTTTTCCCACAAGGATCTTTCTCAATTAGGGATGGATTGGAAATTCGTTTCTGGGAGGATAAATGGCTAGGCCAATCCACTCTCCGAGAACAATATCCGCCTTTGTATACTATTGTGCGAAACAAGAGCGACACGATCGCTAAGGTGTTGGGTTCCTCCCCACCAAATGTATCGTTCAGAAGAAGTTTACTTGGAACAAGACAAGCATCCTAGAATGCCTTGCTCATCCGATTGGATTCCATCCATTGTCGAAAGGTCCAGATAAATTTCAATGGAATCTTACGAAGAATGGTATATTCTCGGTTGATTCTTTGTATAGAGCATTAATCTTACCCGAAGTACCAGTCGATATTAAGGATAATAACAAAATTTGGAAGATGAAGATCCCGCTAAAAACTAAGGTGTTTGCGTGGTATCTTCGTCGAGGAGTAATTCTTACAAAAGATAACCTTGCCAAACGCAATTGGCACGGAAGTAAAAAGTGCGTCTTCTGTCAACATGACGAGACTATTACACACTTATTCTTCCAGTGTGAGTTTGCCAGGTCTATATGGTCAGCCATCCAGATAGGTTCTACCTTATATCCCCGCGTACCGTTGCAAACATTTTTGGCAATTGGTTAAACGGTGTGGATCCTAGGTTTAAACTCTTCAGTAGGGTGGGAGCGATTGCCGTTATTTGGTCGCTGTGGCTATGTAGAAATGACAAGATTTTCAACGACAAAAATGTTTCTGTTATGCAGGTTATCTATCGGTATACAGCAACGCTACGAGCATGGTCGGCCCTGCAGCGTGTGGAGAACCGAGACTTGTTTCTAGAGGTGGCGTTGCGTTTGGAGGCTGCTGCCAGGGAGTTATTCTCCGGCATGGATGGCAACATAGTCACCGGATCGACCTACCACCATCTTAGGCGGCTTTACAATTTCTCATTTGACATGTAACTCGCCTTTTATTTATTTATATCCGACTTGGGTACTGGTGAACTTGTGGTTGTGTGCATCCTAACTATGCAGAGGCCGGGTGTAATGCTTAAAACTCTTAAGTAATAAAATCCCTTTATCAAAAAAAAATGCAAAGCATCTTTTCGTTTAAGAAACTATACGGGAACATAAGTTAGACTTTTTTTTGTTGTATGAGAGAGTAGGCGAGCTAATTTTTCAGCTCCTATTTCTAAAGATCCTTTCGGGTGGCCATGTTTTCATTTGGTTTTTTCTTCCGCTTCATGGGAGGTCAGCGGCTCTATAGGGGAATAAATAATTATAATCTTCATGTTAAGGGTGTTGTTACAGGAGATCGGTGTGTCAAGTCTCATCTACTGTCCAAATTGGATGAGTTTGAGTACCAATATATGATTCGGCCCTAGATTTTCATAAACTAGAGTTTCTGGCAACACTTGTGTGTTTCTGTGAATCAGACTCTCTTCCCATGTTTGGCAGGAGGGGAATTCAATATTATTCGGTATCAAGAATATAAAAGCAATGAAAACTTTAATGCTATCATCAAGAGTACGTCTTGATCCGAGAGGAACAGTCTGTCTGTTAAAATATAAAGTCTAGCCCTTTCCATCATTTCGGACTTTTGGGATGATTGGCTAGTGCATCAATTCAACATGGTAACACAGCCAGGTGGTCTCAAGTTCAAGCCCCGGCTAATGCACTATTTAATATAAAAATAGTTGTGGCCTCCCATCTATCCCACGTCTAAGGTCTTCCCGTTTGTCCAGCCTAGACGTGAGGGGGAGTGTTAAAATATAACTTACAAGAAACCAGATAGGTTAATATCTACTATTTAGTGGGAACATAAAATTCCTTTGGCCAGTGTGTGTGCACTAACTCGTTCGGGGTCAGATTATACAACTTTAATTATTGACCCGGGTGAACAAGCTCGCCCTGGCAATAGGTCCCACTTTTATTCTGCATTATTTTGGTTAGTAAATAAGGATTTCATGATATGGTGTCAAAATGGGCCCAATGCGGTAAAGATAAGCAAATACAAAAAGGGGGAATAACTAAATATTTGGATCTAATTGCTAATGATAAAAAATAGAAGGAACCGATTTTTTTTTAGATTGACGGGGGGATTACTCCCCATCGTTTTTCATTAATCAACTCGAACAGGATGAGGTTACAATCATAGGAGACGAGAACCTAAGGATTTACATATGTGAGTATTACAGGAAGTTGTTTGGAGCACCGGCTTAGAATTAATTTCTAGTATATATACAAACTGAAACAAAATATCACACAACTTTCACCCGAGTAAAATAGCATTCTTACTGCGGACTTTTCTAAAAAGGAAGATTATGAGGATATCTTAAAAATAATAAAACAAAGAACCATGATCAGATGGGTTTCCTATAAGGGGTATTAATCCTTCACAAACCTTTCAATGAACTTCACAGAAAGAAAATGGATGGTGTTTTATTCAAATTTGATTTGAGAAAACCTACGACAATGTTAAGTGGCCTTTTCTACAACAAGCATTGTGTATGAACGGTTTTGACCCTAAATGGTGTTATTGGATCAATTAGTTTATTGGTTATGGGATTGTGGGTATAAAAAGGGAATTAGAAAAAATGTCAATATTTCAAACTAAAAAGGGCCTAAGACATATAGACTCGTTGTCTCATATGCTATTTAACTTGGTGGCATACCTATTGGCCATCTTAATGCCCGTGCAAAATAAAATGGTCAGATGGATGGCCTCATTCCTCATCTAGTGGAAGGAAGAATGTCCATTCTACAATACATCGACGACACTATCATTTTCATGGAACACAACTAACAGAAAATCCTATACATGAATTTAATCTTATGTGTCTTTGAACAAATGTTGGTGTCAAAAATTGATTTTCGCAAGAGAGAAATTTAATATTTTGGTAGAGAGATTTATTTGCGTGTGAAGTAGGGTCACTCCATTTCTTATGTTTGGAAATCCGGTGGAGGGATATTTTTGGAAAAAGCTGGCAAGATGGTCAGGCAAGATGCTCTCATAGATAGATCATTGTCCACATTAAGATGGCTCTAATCACTCTACCAATATTCACACTATAGTTTATGGAGTTATTTAAAGAGGTATGAAAGAAGCTTAACTTCTATAGATCTCTTTTTTTTTTTGGCAAAATGAGATGACCATAAGAGAAAGTACTGACTTACAAAATGGAATATTATATGCCGTCCAAAGGATCAGGATGGTCTAGGTGTGGAGGTTTTAGACTTACAAAAATATTTACTCAGCAAATGGCTTTTAAAACATTTAAATGGGGAAGTTATGTGTCAAGAGTTGCTACACAATAAATATCTCTATTGTAAAACTTTTTCTCAGGTTACGCCAAAGCCAACAAACTCTCCTCTTTTTTGTAAAGGATTAATGAAGGTAAGGAGGACTTCTGTAGTGGAGAGTCCTTTCATATTGGTAATTTTACATTAACCCATTTTTTGGATGATACTTGGTTAGGTGAATTGCCTCTATCTCATCAGGACACGTCCCTAGAACGAAAACAAGTTTCACGATAGTTGCATCTTATTTAACGGTTGATGGGGATAGTTTTGTCAGACCAAGAACCCAACGTTTTTGTTCGGAGTCTAACATCATCTGATTTGTTTATGTTAAAATCTATGTATTTATACTACATGAACGACAATACTTATTTCCTACGCAAACATATATGAAAGATGAAAGTACCTCTGAAGATCAAGATTTTCATGTGGTTCCTTTACCGATTTTTTTTCACTACAATTAATAGGTGAAGAGATGGACTCTGTTGCACGGGATTTGTTGAACCGGGACGCCTCACTACTTGCTAGTAGAATTACATGTTAAGACATTGTTTCTCTGTGATGCTTAATGTTAGATGGTTGATCCAACCATCAACTTTATGTGACCGTTAAACTGTAACCGTATTTGAATACTCTGTAGTAATGTAATAAAGAAGGCTCGTATGCATTGATTGATGCAGAGGCAGGGGCTTTCCTCTTTGTTTAAAAAAAGGACAGTCGGGAGCCTTAAGACTTTGCCCAGGCCAAGCTGGCTTAGTGCGTGTGGAGTGTTGGTCAAAATTCGAGTCGAACAAAAATTAGACCTCTGTCTATCTCTTGGGGTACCCTATGACTAAGAAGTTTTTTTTACTCGAATACAATGAAGGAACCGGATCTAGTGTTTGGGTTGACACCTATATCACGTCTACATTCCCCTGTCAACCTTCTTTTCGTCATACTTTTTTACCATCTGGCTGTTACCGTTAAACAGTAGAAAAACCTAAGCTCTCTATCCCAAAATATAAGGCACCCTGAAGTTTCGCTAGTCAATGATTTATAACTTTGACCATAATTTATACTTACAAGATATATACAAAATTGGTATAAAGATATATGAAATGAAATAATTTTGTGAGACAAATCCAACGATACGATTTATGCATTCTCAGTCAATATAATTTAGTATATATTAAAGGTCAAAATCGTGCATAAAAATAACACCTTATATTTTGGAAAGGGGAGAGTATTACTTAATCCTGGCAGATGGACCCATATATATAACTAAGCCCTGAATCTTAAAAAATTCCTGGACTCGTGTCTTAGAAATCCAACTATGGTCCAGTGCTTAAGAACCTCGTATACACCGTCCTTTGAGGCGCGGGGGAGCAGCGCCGCCTCAAGGAATAAATACTCGACCGGCCCATTTATCTCGCGTTTTTCCTTTTTCCATTTTCCTTTCTTTTATTTT
This sequence comes from Poa pratensis, assembly GCA_947311845.1. Lineage (NCBI taxonomy): Eukaryota > Viridiplantae > Streptophyta > Magnoliopsida > Poales > Poaceae > Poa > Poa pratensis. The sequence goes on from CAMZMU010000082.1 coordinate 18,558,983, forward strand.
ATGTTTTCTCTATACTGTTTTAAATTTTACCTATTATAAAACAAAAAAGTAAAAATAGAAACAAAAAAGAAAGAGAAGGAACATTTTTCAAATCTGAATAGTTTCAATTATAAATAATTTTTAAACATGAACATTTTTCAAATCTGAGCATTTTCATAATCCATACATTTTTCAAATCTGAAACATTTTTTAAAACTGAGTTTTTTCAATTCTAAACATCTTTCAAATACAAAAATTTTCTAAATCTAAATAATAGTCAAATATGGAAATTTTAAATCTGTACATTTATCAAAATCATGCAAAAGTGAAAAAAATAAAATAAACAAAGAAAATAGAAAAGAAAAAAGGAGAAAGGAGAAAGGAGAAAATAGACATAAAAGAAAATAAGAAAAATAAATGAACAAAAAGGAAGGTAAACAAATCTGTGTTAAATGAGCCGGCCTGCTACGAAAGCGCTTCTGACAGCCCGGGTGGCAAATAGGATTTGCCAGTTCTTAACCCGTAGCCCCGCAATACCAAATAATTTTTGAAGGAAATTATAACCGTAATCAATTCATGCCCAAACAACGCATATACTACCAGTTTATATTAATTCTCCCCGTATATCCATCTACCAGTCTCCCGCTATATATATGCAAGGATTGGTTCATTTGGACCAAAAGTCCAAAACCAGCCTGCCAACAAGGTGTGCAACCATAATATGGAGAAATGCAGGATGCGCATCCACTCGTCACTGTTGCTCCTTCTCCTATTATGCTTTGCTATTCACGCACAATGTAAGTTGGCACGAATGCAACACCTTCTTTACGTGTTTGTATTTGATTCACTGCTTAACTATTCATTCACAATATAAGTAGTCTTTTTGAACATTGAGCTTAGTGAACATATTACACTGTACTCGTGTTAATTGTATTTTTGTCTTAACAATGCTGCAGGTAGAGACATAGGCGTGGATCATGACATCGACGACGATACCTGCTACAAGAGTGACACTATCCCATCTTGCTTTTTGTGTTACCCCGAGAATAATTACTTTAAGACGATGGACGACTGCAAAGCCCATTGTATAAGACCTCCGGCCATAGTGTCCTCTTCCGCACGTCCATGAAAGTGGAATATCACTGGTTAGAAGAATGTATTAGATGAGTGATATGTGCTAAGGAAGGAAGAACTATCAATGAATGAATAAAATAATAATATATTACTCTATATAGTCTTAATTTTGAGTTATTTTGGTTAGCAATTAACTCGATATATCTATATTACTCTATATAGTCTTAATTTCGAGTTATTTCGGTTAGCAACTAACTTTAGTTAATTAATGTTATTCTACCTCAACGAGTAAGTTATCCACATCACTTGATATTTTTACCCAACCAATTTTGCACATCGTCCCACTAACATTCATTAGTTATTGTCTATATATACATGCAAGCATCTACTTCAGCTTTTTCTTTAGCAATCAGATTTTCCGCACCATCTCTTTTTTGTTGTCTTACTGATAAGATCGTACCATTACCCTGTATAATTACACAATTAAATCATTTGTAAGTGGGAGTGTGGGACACCGGAATTAGGTTCACCAATCAAGTAAAAAATTGCCAATTGTTTTCAATGATTTTTTTTAGGAACTCATATAACTATATCTCGACAATATGTGCTATTCTATATGTAGACGCTCAAAAAGTTTCTAGAAACATTATGCTACAATGTGCATGGCATTTTAAACTCGCTGATTTCACCTTATCGACTTCAATCACGTACACCACTGAAGCATAAAGATCTTTAAATTATAAAATACCCAAACATTTCATGTCTATTGAATACAGCCTCTCAACTGGTATGATCAACTAAATATTACATACTTCTATGGTCAACTTCAGATTTCATGTGTTTTATTAGATTTATTACGAGATACCCGCTGCAAAGCATGCAGTATCGTTACTGAACCTTATATTAAACACCACACTTTTACAACAAATAGTACAATTCCACCTAAACAAGAGATGTATGGCAGTAAAAGTGTTGGCTACAAATGAAATAGTGATCCAAAATTCCAATGGCTCGATGTCCTATTTGTTGGAATATAGGAAATACAGTCATGGAAAAATATTATTTTAATGCATTTACACGCGCAAAATATAATTTACAACTAATCATCCGTAAGGAAATCTGAATATTGCACAAGCCTGGCTCCATGCACATGAACCAGCCTATATTCTGATTGGATACCAGTACAACATTTGAGAGTTTGTGAGTATTTTTTACCCTCTCTACAGACAACACACAGTCACACGCAAATTTTTCAAAAAGAAAATTACAAGCATCAATTTGAATTTTCTGTTGTAAAATGCACCTATGATGGAGAAAATGCCACGGTAACAATATATGCTGATACCAACAACATGGGCGACACGGTAAAAAGATAAGCTATATATGAGTTAAGTGGGTGAGTGCAATACAACGTTTTACAGTTTCCAAATCAGTATGCACCAGAAATACATTGCATTATATGGGCAGATTATATCTCATTTTAAAATATGAAATTAGAAACAATAAAAAAATAGCACATAATTTTCTCAATACTATTGTCAGGTAGATAAGTCGTACACTTTTTATACACAAATATCCAAATAAAAAAGATATTTCCGTTTTTGCTTTCGTATGAACTCCACATATACTCCATAAATAGCTAAATTGTGGAATAATCTTCGACGGAAATTAGCTCTTAGATTTATGTATTCAATAACCTAAAACAAAAACTTGGAATAAATATTAGATATTGTTAATTTAAACTTCCTTCAATGACATGCAATACTTATGTTTACAGTAGAGTTTGAATGTAACAATAAGTTTGCGTAAACCAATAAGAAATGGACACTAAAAAAGTCGAACCATCATGCACATGCGAGTGCAATTTTTTTGTTAATCTATGTTAAATAAGTGTACAATGTGAATGCATTGCATGACATCGAGGAACTATATTTAATTCTTGGTTGAAGATTATCGCAAAAAGATGATCATACGGTCCATCTATAGTGTCTAATTATCGACGCGACAATGAAGCAGAAAAACAGGCCACCATTAGAGGAGAGTAAGCCACGCGAACCAATAAATTTAGACGAATGGTATGATAAGTTCTTTTGTCAACACAATATAAGGAACTCAGGATGTATTTGCATATTATGGTTTAAATTCCAAAAGTGAGGCAGTGTTAAAAAATCGTAATGTTTATTTACGAGCCATACATTCTTTTTTTTCCATAAATTATATTGACACAATTTTTTTTGATTGTTAATTATCTTTTTTCAATATAAAAGCATTTATTCGAACAGAATATTTGAATACAATGCAATACTCTTGAACAAGCTTTATAATAGGACGATGAAAGTCTAGCCACGCAACTGCACGGGTCCTCATTCTAGTTATAGTAGAAAGCTTATGTTTTTTCTTGTGATGGTTAAGAACTTATTTATGAGAAGCCACTGATTAGAAGTTGTATATGTTTGCGGTGAAATTTGTCTTAACCAACTTCAAACTCCTATTTGGCAAAGTTCAGAGTTTTTGATTGTGTTTTCTTTTAGATGCCACTCGTTTGCTGGCTATTATGCAAGATGTGGATCGGTGTCGAGGAGAGAATGTTGTATGCATGTATGTGTAGGTGAAAGTTAAGTTCAGCAGAGCATCTGAGCAAGACGGGAACAAACACACGTGGCTATTGCCTGACATAGAATAAGGGTTACGAGACTTCAATAACCCTACCAAACTCACTTGTTATGGACCCTGTTAAAACAATATCAGTTTGGTATTGTAGATGTTGATACTTTTATCAATATACTAGGTAAAACTTTATAAAGTTTAACTTTGACCGAAAAATTGTAGGCAACAGAAGGGAATAATGCTACACCACCAAAGGCAATTTTTTTCCACATATTAGCATATCTTTGTTGATTAAAATTACTCTCTCTGTCCTAATTGCCCTACATTCTAGGTTTGGTCAAGGTCAAACTTTAGAAAGAATGTCCGCATCTATAATACCAAATGCATATAATACGAAAATATATTTCATGATTATTCTAATATATTTTTTGTAGATGTTGATTTTTGGTCCTATATGCTTAGTCAAAATTTATAATGTTTGACTTTGATAAAACCAAGAATACAGTAATTATGGACAGAGTGAGTAGTACGAAGGAAAGACTGATATTGGCACTGTGTTACCAACTAGGCACAAGGTTAAACTGATTGGGTGGAAGTTTCTTTGAAAGGAATGCGTAGGAAAAGCGGCTACATTTTTTGAAATAATAAGAATCCAAATTTATATGTATGAGGATTTGAACCTGTATGATCGAGTTGTACATCCACTTCCAAAGCAAGTGAGATAGGCTCACTTCTTAAATTGGGGGGAAGACTGGTAACAACATAATGTTATTTCTATTTTGCCGCAATCATAACAAGTAACTAATAGACTTTTATGTTTTGAAATACAATTAACAATGAGGTGCTGGACAATTTTGCTTAGGGTTGCACCATGCAAAAAATGTGACCTATAACATTCTGGATGCGTATAATGGCTATTGACAAACAGAATATCTGTTTAGAGAAAGAGAAGTACAACGTACAGGAATATACACATGCGCACTCACACAATACCGTAGGTGCCAAAAGGTAGGATGCATGATCGAAGGATCGAGTCGACATACTAGTCGTACCTAAAACATTAGAAAAGACGAGGGACAGTGCAAATGGAGCCCAAGTTTTATGGAACTCTTAAAAGAATCAAAATCGGCATTTATTAGTTTCAAAAAAAAGAAAAAAAATCTTAAATGTAGATAATGTAGAACTCTACCGGTGTGCAAAATCGCAATGCAAAATTCGCCGTATTCTAGGTTACACGAAAATCAGAAATTTGACAAAAAAAAGCTTTAAATGTGCAGTATTCACCGGTCTAGATCCACACTAATAGATTTTGCATTAAGATTTTGCACATAATATAACGTATTTTGCATTAAGATTTTGCACACTAATAGAGTTCAACTTTCTCTACACTTGGAAATTTTGTAACTTATAAATGGTGATTTTGATTTTTTTTTTCAAACCGAGCTCCATGGAGCTCGGCCTACAAAACGCTGCACTAAGAAGCATGAGTATATTGATCACTTGCGAAACTGAAGGAGGTGTTCACTTTCATCGTCCCGAGTGCGCGTGCAGTTGTAGTCGCGTATAACCAAGGGTGTGTTTGGTTATCACGTGGCATTTGGTTTCTTTACATTTGTGACTCGGCATAGCATGGTTGAGAAGAAACGTGGGCTGAGCCATGTTCCGCCTTCGTTTATTTGCCAACAATTTTCTATGCAGGCCAGCTTGAGTAAAAACGCAAGTTGCGTAACTCTCGCCTCTTATTTATATGGTGAACTGACCTCACACCATCTCTGTCGTTGGTGGCAAGTAGGGCGATAGCACGGCGCGGCGGTGGAGGTTAAGAACACACACCTAGTAGTTGTTGCTGCTTCGACTACGGAGTTCATGACGGCGAGCGGCGACGCCTGAACGGAGATGACAAAGGTTCAACATCGCATGTACATGAAGCACAACCTAGTAACTTTTGCTGCGATGACGGAGTTCACGATGGCGAGCGGCGGCAGCTGAGGGGAGATGGCAAAGGTTCAAAAACAGGCGTATAACAAGCCTAGTGTGACCACGTGCATACCTACGTTGCAAAATCTACTCGAATATGACCGTCGAAAAGGAAAAAGTACAACAAGTGCTAAACCTCGAGATGAAGCTACTCGTTAAAGTAAATTTCAAACTGTTAACCGAGTGCGACGAGTTTAACGAAATTTGTCTAAAAAGTTTCGAATATCGGTCCAAAATTGAGAAGTTATAGTCGACGAAACTCAAAACCGAGCATGAGAATGGAATCATAACGTTTACGTGCATATTTTCGTATAAATTTTATCTCTAATCGAATTATGGGTGTTTTCGCTTAGAGAGAATTAAATGGAGAAAAGCTGAGGATAAAAAGGTTATGTATCACTTGAGCCACCCAGGTCGATTTTGGGCCTCATGGGAAGTTGCCTGCAGAGAAACGGCCCATTTGAATGTTTCTTCAGAGCCTCAACTTGAGGCCCTCAAAGGGCGATTCCTAGTTTCCGCGTAATGCGGGAGCTATTCGCTCCCGCGTACCCCCCTACGCTTATGGGCTCGGCCGTTAAGTTTCCATTTGACTGGTTCGTTCGCTAATCCTTTTTCTTCGTTCGTGTACGCACCGAGAGTCCCAGAGACGACTTCTTTCGTTCGTGTACGCACACAGGGACGTGTACGCATACACCTCGAGTTCGTTCTCTCTGTTTTTTTTTTTTTTTTTCCAATGCCATTTTTATGCATTCTTTCTTTTCTTTTTTCGTTATTTCTTTTTGCTAGTTCTCCCTTAATTTCTTATGTTTCATTTAAGTCAGGTTTCTGTTTTTCATGTTTTTCTTTTTTCACTTTAAGTTTCTAATATCGGTTTTATTTCAATTTATGTATCTGTTTTACCTTTTTTTTGTGTCTTTTTTTCTTCTAATTTTTATTTATTTATTGTTTTATTTTTTACTTCTACTTTTTCTATTTTTAAATATTAATAGTTTTTCCTTCAAATAAGACAAATGTTTTATTAAAAAAATAAAGAAGACAAACGTTCTTTGTTCAAAATCATTCCAGTAAGTTAATTTTTCTTACTGAAAATAATTTTCGTTAGAATAAAATGTACAAATAAATTATGCACGTCCAGGGGTAGGTTCCAAAATTATGCACGTCCAGGCCCCTTGTTCAACATGTTTTCAAAAACCGTTCCAAAATCCGTTTAAACCAAGTGTCTGTTCAGCGAAGTTTTACAAAATTGTTCAATACCAAATTTTGTTCACCGGGTCTTCAAAAATCGTTCAAGACCAAATTACGTTCAACATGTTTTTCAAAAACCGTTCCAAAATCCGTTTAAACTAAGTTTCTGTTCAACGGAGTTTTACAAAATCGTTCAATACCAAATTTTGTTCAACGGGTCATTCCAAAATCATTCAAGACCAAATTACGTTCAACATGTTTTTTAAAAACCATTCCAAAATCCGTTTAAACCAAGTTTCTGTTCAACGGAGTTTTTACAAAATCATTCACTACCACATTCCGTTCAACGGGTCTTTTCAAAAATCGTTCAAGACCAAATTCTGTTCAACGGAGTTTTAAAAAATCGTTCAAGACCAAATTCTGTTCAACGGGTCTTTTCAAAAATCTTTCAAGACCAAATTCTGTTCAACGGAGTTTTAAAAAATCGTTCAAGACCAAATTCTGTTCAACGAGTTTCAAAAAATCGTTCAAGACCAAATTCTGCTCAACGGGTCTTTACAAAAATCGTTCACTACCACATTCCGTTCAACGGAGTTTTCAAAAATCGTTCAAGGCCAAATTCTGTTCAACGGGTCTTTTCAAAAATCGTTCAAGACCAAATTCCGTTCAACGGGTCTTTTCAAAAATCGTTCAAGACCAAATTCCGTTCAACGGGTCTTTCCAAAAATCGTTCAAGACCAAATTACGTTCAACATGTTTTTCAAATTACGTTCAACATGTTTTTAAAACCCATTCCAAAATCCGTTTAAACCAAGTTTCTGTTCAACGGAGTTTTACAAAATCGTTCACTACCACATTCCGTTCAACGGGTCTGTTCAAAAATCGTTCAAGACCAAATTCTGTTCAACGGAGTTTTAGAAAATCGTTCAAGACCAAATTCTGTTCAACGGGTCTTTTCAAAAATCGTTCAAGACCAAATTCTGTTCAACGGAGTTTTAAAAATCGTTCAAGACCAAATTATGTTGAACGGAGTTTCAAAAGATCGTTCAAGACCAAATTCTGCTCAACGGGTCTTTTCAAAAATCGTTCACTACCACATTCCGTTCAACGGAGTTTTCAAAAATTGTTCAAGGCCAAATTCTGTTCAACGGGTCTTTTCAAAAATCGTTCAAGACCAAATTCCGTTCAACGGGTCTTTTCAAAAATCGTTCAAGGCCAAATTCCGTTCAACGGGTCTTTTCAAAAATCGTTCAAGACCAAATTACGTTCAACATGTTTTTCAAATTACGTTCAACATGTTTTTCAAAAACCATTCCAAAATCCGTTTAAACCAAGTTTCTGTTCAACGGAGTTTTACAAAATCGTTCACTACCACATTCCGTTCAACGGGTCTTTTCAAAATGTTCAAGACCAAATTCTGTTCAACGGAGTTTTAGAAAATCGTTCAAGACCAAATTCTGTTCAACGGGTCTTTTCAAAAATCGTTCAAGACCAAATTCTGTTCAACGGAGTTTTAAAAAATCGTTCAAGACCAAATTATGTTGAACGGAGTTTCAAAAAATCGTTCAAGACCAAATTCTGTTCAACGGGTCTTTTCAAAAATCGTTCACTACCACATTCCGTTCAACGGAGTTTTCAAAAATTGTTCAAGGCCAAATTCTGTCCAACGGGTCTTTTCAAAAATCGTTCAAGACCAAATTCCGTTCAACGGGTCTTTTCAAAAATCGTTCAAGACCAAATTCTGTTCAACGGGTCTTTTCAAAAATCGTTCACTACCACATTCCGTTCAACGGAGTTTTCAAAAATTGTTCAAGGCCAAATTCTGTTCAACGGGTCTTTTCAAAAATCGTTCAAGACCAAATTCTGTTCAACGGGTCTTTCCAAAAATCGTTCAAGACCAAATTCTGTTCAGCGGGGTTTTCAAAATAGTTTCACTACCACATTCCGTTCAACGGAGTTTCAAAAAAATGTTCAAAATTTCTGTTCACCGCCATTTTCCGTTCACTTTTTAAAAACATTCAAAAGTAGTTTCCATTTCACTGCCTTTTTTGTTCACTTTTTAAAATCGTTCAAAATAGATTTTCGTTCAATGACCTTTTTCGTTCATTTTTAAAATTGTTCAGATTTAGATTTCGTTCATTGACTTTTTCCTGTTTTAAAAGTAGTTTCGTTTTCACTGGCCTTTTGAACAATTTTTAAAATTGTTCAAAATTTCTGTTCAACGGCATTTTTTTCCGTTCACAATTTAAAATTGTTCAAAATAGATTTCGTTCAGCGCCATTTTCTATTCAATTTTCGAAATCGTTCAAAAAATATGTTTCGTTCAAAAATATTTCAAAACTTTTTTTGTTCAGTTTTTAAAATAGTTCTAAACAACTATGTTTAACCGACAAATTTCTATTCACTTTTTAAAATCGCTCAAAAAACAATTCATACTATATGATGAGAAGCAGTCGAACCTACACTCATATAGGAAACAGGAAACAAAAAACAATTCATACTATATGATGAGAAGTAGTCGAACCTACACTCATATAGGAAACAGGAAACAAAAAGCAATTCATACTATATTATATGAAGCAGTCGAACCTACACTCATATACGAAACAGCAAACAAAAAGCAATTCATACTATATTATGAGGGCCAAGCAGTTGAACAAGAAGCTAGCTAATAAGTATAGGAGGGAGAAAGAGATGCTACTAGGAAAAAACACACGCACGCAACGCACCTGGCCTCCAAAAGCTAGCTAACCATACGAGCGGATGACTCGCCCACGTTGAGCGACCGCGCGCAGAGAAGACCGATCGGACCTCCCGTTGACCAGCCTGGAGTGCGTGCGTGCACGGAAAAAGGGCCCGGCCAAGTAAGCACGAGGGGGTGCGCGGAGCGGTGTATGCTTCGCGTAACGCGGAGACTAGGTGCACCCCTCAAAGTGATCTCTCCTCGCATATGTTCTCGCACTTTCCTCTTTCTGAAAGTGATGCGGTGCAGCGAGGCGAAGCTGACTGATCATGGGAGATGACTCACTCTCCGGCCACCGTCCAGGCCTCTACCATCGTCCGCAGAAATTATTTAACCGGCCACTCTAATGCCGTACCTGCTGGCGTTTCAGGTAGGCCACAAGCCAAGAAGCGCTGTGACAAGGGGAAAATGCAACACCACAACTAACATGATATCCACATACTATCCACACCCTTCATTTTATCAAGATTCGTGCAACAAATTCATCAACGAATCTTTAAATGTCAACGCATTCTCAATAATTGATGGATTTATGTAACATGAATTTTAGATTCATGTACTAACATGAATTTTCTGTGCATGCATTGAAAAAATAATTAAAACCACGCGTTAACATATTTTTTAGTTTTTTTAACACATAAAATAGTAGGAATAATATGGTTCGTTGGATGCATAATCAACGGTCATGATAGTATGGAGATCCTATTAGTTGTGGAAAAATCGCGTTGGTGACAAGGTGATGTTCTTGTCACCGGGACACGTGACCAATTTATATGTCCTCGCAGCAACAACAAAAATGGCTGAAAATTAGTGGGGAACCAACCTGACAATTTTTGGCAAGCATTGCAGCGATAGTTTCAGAGATAGCAGGAGAATGCTGGGGGCAGGGCTGCCGGTTAAAGGCGATTTCAGAGTGCATCGTGTGATGCTTGCAATCTGTACACTAGCTTTTGAGTTGAATCTGTACACTAGCTGAGATTGGCTTGTCCATTGTTTTCCTTTTCGGAGCACTTGCCTTCTGATCAGCCAATGGTTACCTACTAGACTTATCATGACCTAACTAACAAGGTTGGATCTATTTTTTAACAAGGTGGAAAGGTGACTTAAGAGTTGTGGCCTTTTTTATTGAAAGACGCAAATCACGAACACAACACTCACGTTCACATCCCTTAAACACATTGCTAGAAAAATGAACAAAATGGGAAATTTCGCCCCATGTTTTTTAAGAGTAGAAGAGAATTGGCCAGCATTATCGTCATGCCACATGATCACATTGGACACGACCGGCCGACCTGGGCACCAACGTAAAGCGCAAATACCATGGAGAAGACCACCGTTGAGATTGCCATTGAGCGTCATCGTCATCACTTCTCCTCGAGCCAGCAACTCCGGCTTCACGTTCGACGACTACCAATGAAGCCTTGCCGCAAACGCCGTCTGAAAACCCAGGTCGGCCCATGCCAACAATCGACCACACGAGTCAAGCAGAGACAGTTTTGACTTTGACGATGAGCTACGCAAGAGAAATATGCCGCTTGCACCGACTGAGCACTCCACAGAAGACTACTGCTTTCCGGTCATCGTCACTGCCTTGACACGCTCCATCGCAGCTCCGACTCCACATCAACAAAGTGAAGTACGAAAGAACCCATCGAACAAGTTGGAAAACTGACGAGGGGTAGACTCATCAAGACCCATGGTTAAGGTCCCTAGGTTATGAATATGGGGGAGAGAACGTGGTAGAGCTGGAAGTATCGTCGGCTGACAAGCAGGGCAAAGATTTTACCCAGGTTCAGGGCCCTCGTGTGGAGGTAACACCCCTACGTCCTGCCTGTCTGTTATTGCTTTGTGAATATGATGGTTACAAGGATCCCGGCGAGATGTCGATCTCGCTAGGGTTTGTGGCTCTGGTGTTCGTTGTCTGGTTCGATGGCCCTCCCAGTCCTTAAATAGTAGGCTGGGTCTCGGGTGTTCGTAACCGACTCGATTTACAAGTAAGGAAACTCTAAACCGACTATTGCTTCGCCAAACTTGGAGGATACTCCATCTTCGTGGGCCTCCCTTCATGGGCTTCATGTAGGCTCTGATAGTTGGGCCTAGTCGATACGTGCACCAGGTACCCTCATGGTAGGGTACCCGATAGGCATACCCATGTCAGTAGCCCCCGAGTACTTGTCTGATTCGAAGAGTCGGGCATGGACTCATACATCATGCACGTTATATTTTTTACATCTGTATTTAGAATTCTTATGAAATAGCACATGTTGGCTATGTCGAGTGTTTCATCGACTATGAGTTTTTGCTTATGATAGTCAAGGGATATTAGCTTAGCAGGCCCGGCACACACGACGGATCGGGGCCAGTTAACTACCATTTGTGGCAAAACCATACTAGCTTTCAATCAAACTCGAGTCCCCGGACTCGAATCTGGAACAAACTGGACAGACTCGAAACGCCGTTGAGGTCTTACGGAATCGAACTGCAGTATAATTTTGAATCAACCCAACGCGTCCGTCGGGGATATTCATCATGTCTGCTGACACGGAACATTTAAGGATAACGCTGCTGGAGCGGTCCTTAGCCCAGCTCGACTGATCGGCGGGTCTTACCTTTGCACTATGCATGCAGCATCCAAGGATCGTCGGATCAACTCGGGAATATTTTGAGTATGATTTTGCTTATGAACTGTCGAATGTTGTCGACTGATACTTTTGCCATTATTCTATCGGGTGCGCGACAGCGCTCCCGATGGGAGTAGCCCCCGAGATTGTGCTTTATTGCTTGCAATGGAGGATAATCTCAAAATCTTTTACCCTGCACATTTTAGTCAAAGAAATTTTTTGATACGCTCCCGATGGGAGTATGATGCTGCAGTCGAAAGAATTTCGACTGGCCTCTATGACTTTGCTAAAAAAACCGACTTATGCGAGAGACCACCCGAAGATATCATCGAGTGACTTTTATGCCAGTTGTGAAAGAGAGAACAACGTCAGCAATGACGCATTTTGCGACTGCTATCTCTGACAAGCGGTGGCGTGCTTGGAGAGGCTTTGATAAGACGTGACCCTGTTTTGTGGGCCCGTTTTGCAGAGCTGACCAGGGATGACGCCGCGTGGACTTGATTTGACCGTTCTGGCGCGATTTTCACGGGGCGTGATGATGGTTCCTGGATTCTCGTGCGTAGTGGGCGGAGTGGCCGGCGACGGTTGCTCTCCGTGGCCGCCACGTGTATGGCCAGATTTCGCGCGGAGCGTATGCATTTGTTTTACGGCTTGATCGTTTTTGCGCTCTGTGGTAAATAGGGGGGACGGCGCTGGCAGAGTTTTTTACTTGCCATTTGCTCCCTGCGCCGCCCCTCGTCTCCTTCCTCGCGCTGCCCCTCCATTGCTTCTGCGCCCAAGTTCTTTGCCCCACACTCCTCCACTTAGCAATGGCGAAAGGTGGAGGTGCGAAGCGTGGTGCTGCCGCCGCCGCCGCGACCGATGCGACCAAGGGCAAGAAGGCCGTGGCGGGTACATCTGCATCCGCCGCGCTGAAGAAGGGCAGCGGGGACTGGGCGAAGTCCACCATCAAGGACGCCCATTTGGTCAAGTTCCGCGAGCAGGGGTATCTGCCACCCGCGGAGCAGCTCGCCGTCCGCGCGCCGTCGCCCAAGGAGGTACTCCCCGAACCACGCGCCAACGAGCGTGTTTGTTTTGCGGAGTTTTTGCCTAGGGGCTTTTCGCTTCCCCTCCACGATTTCGTTCGTGGTCTTCTTTTTGCCTACGGGGTGCAGATCCATGATCTCACCCCAAATGGCATTATGCATATCGCGTGTTTCATCACGCTGTGCGAGTGCTTCCTCGGCGTCGCACCCAGCTGTGGAAAGCCATCTTCATGGTGCGGCCGAACAGAGGAGGTGGTCGCACCTACCCGTTGGCGGCTGTGGAATCCAGGTGCGCAGCGACACCCGCTACTTCCGCCTGAAGACCGTCGACTCCGCTCAAGGCTGGAGGAAGGGTGGTTTTATGCGACTGTCGAGCAGGATGCAGCCGCCCCTTTCTCGACTGCTGCTTTCACCAGGACCAAGGCGTGGGATCACCAACTCTCAGCCGAAGAAATGGAGGAGGCAAGCCCTTTGCTGGCTCGGATCGGAGGCATGCTGGACAAGGTCACAGGCATCCATTTGATCGCCACCTTTGTGAAGAGGCGGGTGTGGCCCATCCGTGCCCGAGCGCACCCCATGTGGGAGTATGAAGGCGCGGGTGACATCACCCGAATGAACCCAGAGGAGCTTTCAAGGAGTGAGCTGCTGACGCATGTGCGGCACATCACCAACTTGACGACAGGCGACACTTGCAACGTCGACTGCCCTGTTGCACCATAGGGTTGGAGAACCCTTTGCTTGAGGTATGTATGGTTATAGCCTGCTTGCAATGAAGAGTTTGCCACTCGCATGTTCTGCGATATGCGATTTTTGATTCTGACTTTGCAATTTGTGATGTATGCTATGCAGGGTCACTCGACTGCTGCCTCCCTTCCTCCTCTGCCTGAAAATGGCGAGACTGAAGAAACACAGGCAGGTGGTGGACCCGAAAGGGGATCAGTCGCCCATCCCTTCTGCCACCACTTCACATGTGGAGGATGTCAGAGGAAGCAGCAGAAGAAGTCCAATCTGAAGACAAGGCCCCCTGACCAAGAAGTCGATACCGCGCCACCGAAGCGGCGTCGACTGGCCAAGAAGGCGCCTTCTGCTGCAAGTTCACCCGCGAAGGAGCAGGCTTGGAGGATGACGAGGAATCAGGTTCACCACCTGTTTTCCAAGCCGCTCCTTTGCGCGCGTGCTCAACAAGCTCACTCTTCCGCTTCAGTCGAGTGGTACCCCAGCCTTTGGGGGACCAATTTTTGGCGACTCCGAAGATGAGGAAGATGAGGAGCACAGGTATGTGTTTTTGAGTATGATATGAAATTTTGTGCTGTCACATTTTGTGCTGACCATCCTTTTGTTTTGTTGTGTTGCCACAGTGCTGAAAACAATCAGCCTGGGACTCCTCCAGTCGAGAATGTTCCAACCCTGGAGCACTCGAATCTGCACCGACTGGAAACGAGGCTGCCCAGCCAATGGCCACTGACGCTGTCGTTGAGACAGCCAAGGCGGCAACTCCAGATGTCGGGACATCAGTCGCGGCTCCTGAGCCGTGGATGAACCACGTGAGTAGTTTTTGCTTGACCCGTTTAGTTGTAGGTCTGTGAGAGTTTGAATTTTTGCTGAATTCGTGTGCTCGCAGCCCTTCTACCACACCTTGGCAGATTCTGCCAAGGCTTATGTCCAGGTGGAGCAGGAGAGGGACACCATGCGCGCCGAGCTGAGCGGCTCAGTCGTGAGTTCTCCTTTTTGCTTTTGTTTTGCCGAACTTCTTTTTGCAATGCTTGATTTTGTCGAGTATTGAATGCACGTGATTTTGCTGGGCCAGGCGAGAAGAAGGAGCTGGAAGACGCACTCGCCGCGCAGCGCGAAGAGTCGAAGAAAGAGCTGGCTGCCGCCACCAACTCAGCCGCTGCACGCGAGCGAGATATGCTGACCAGCTCGCGGCACTCGCGCAGGTCATGGGAGGTGAGTAATCTTTTCTCCTTTTGATATGACGATATAACTTGTCGAGTGTCGTAAAATGACTTATGCCTGTTTTGAATTGTGCAGAAGCTGTTGGCGCACCGGCCTCTGCGGACGTGGCGAGTGACGATCTTTCGCTGGAACAGGCTGTGGGCGGCTTAGGCGCTCTATGCAACCAGGCGAAAGAAGCACTCGCCAAATCGACGAGCACACTTGGCGCTGTATACCAAGTGGTGTTCCCGACTGGCGTAGTGCCGTCGACGGTGGATGACTTCGCCACGTGTTTGGCCCCGGGACGTCCACCATGGCGGGTTTCGCTCGCGCCAACACGCGTACGCGGATCCGAGTCCACCATCAAGCTTCTTATGGGACATGGGATAGATTGCGACTATGAGGCAGCACTGTCTGCGTTCCCTCAGAAGCCAGATGGGAAGCCCATTTCCTGAAGGGGGTGAGCGGAGCCGCCGCGCGACTGGCCGAAGTTTTTATGAACACCATGGAGCGCCGGGCACTCGAGACTGCCAATCGTCTGCTTAGGAAATCGAAATCTTAGGTTTAGGGTAGCTGTACCCTTTTGCTTTTTTATGCCTTGTAATGATACCTTCTGAACTGCGCGAGTCTGCGCTTTGTTTGTGCTACCTTGTTTATGCAAACTGTCTTTTGCTAATGTCTTTCACTCGAAGAGTTGTATGCTTATGACATGAGTTTAGCTTCTGACACAAACTTTGTGTTTGTGATTATGCTCTTTGAACAGTCACGAGAACCTGCTACTGCGACTAGTTCCTCGCAGGCTCCAATCACCACCCGATCCCAGGGTCAGGTGGCAATGATGCCAAGGTGATGGAGTATATGAAGGCCAAATTTGTGAGAATGGAGCAAGATCTGAAGGACGCCCAGGCTGAGCTGAATCGATTGAGGGCAGACCCGCGTTGGCCACCCAACGCGAGGAATATGTCGGGGATGGATCTTGTGAACAGGCAACTCGAGTGTAAGTTCGAGTCTTGCTCTGTTTACAAGCTTTTTGCGTAGCTTTCCTTTTGATCTGACTGGTGCGCCCGTGTTTGTAGGCTTTGTCGACAACTTCCAGGCTGAAAAGATTCGCGTGGAAGGGCGTCTGGATAGCGTGGTTGACGACCCTACGACTGGGCGTCAACACTTTTGGCTTGATAGGTACCATGCCCGCATACTCGCCACCCTGAAGGATCGCGTCTGGCGAAGTGCTGAACTGCTGGAGTTATGCCGGGCAGCGTTTATTCGCCTGAACGAGACTCTTTTTCCTTCGGGGCCACAACCACAAGGGATTCGTGCTTGTTGAACATCTTCCGCAAACAAATCCCATTCGAGAGTTGC
Source organism: Poa pratensis (assembly GCA_947311845.1). Lineage (NCBI taxonomy): Eukaryota > Viridiplantae > Streptophyta > Magnoliopsida > Poales > Poaceae > Poa > Poa pratensis. The sequence goes on from CAMZMU010000082.1 coordinate 18,575,488, forward strand.
TGTCTCAGAGACTTGTGATTGGAGCCAACGCTGCAATGGCGTATATGCGTAGTCGAAAACCAAGGTTGGTGTTGCGGACACCTGCAGCCGGAGAGGTTCTCGAACAAAAGACCTGGATGACACGATCCAAGCTGCGGAGACACTAATCGAGTGCACTCGCGAACAGCTTTGCGGTCCCGAGCTGCCCGTAAAGGACGAGCCTGAGGATTAGAATAGTTTGCGAGTGCAATTTTGTATAGGGGCAGCCCCCGAGTGTAATTTTTGACTCTTTGTATATTGTATAGTTTGTATACTTTGATTTTTTTCGAGCCCCCGAGTCAGTCGAGCGGGGTTTGTGAAATATGTTGGTTTGAACCAATGACTGTGCAGCCCCCGAGTATTCGAGTGCGGCTGCAGAGTTTTTGTGTTCTTTGTTTGGATCCTTGTTACGCAGCCCCCGAGCATTCGGGTGCGGCTAAGGCATTGTGTTTCTGCAAGAGCGAGAGCTCATTTGATCGATAACACAGCCCCCGAGGGTTTCGGGTGCGGTTAAGGTATGAATTATGCGGGTAGTAGCACAAAGAAGTCGAAGGAACATTGATTTTATTCCTCTTTTGAATGTTAGGCTGCAGGCCGCCTCATTAAAAACCTTCCAGTCCCCTTAGGTACCCTGGTAAGGAAAAGAGCGCGTCTGAAACCTGCAGCCATCCGACATATAGCCTATTACATTGTATGACTGTGAGCACTTTATGCGTAGAAACGGCGCAGATGCGCAACGTTCCAAGGATTATGAGAGAGTTCGCCTGTCTTCGCGTGCTTCAGTCGATATGCGCCTCCACCAAGGACCTCCGTGATGATGAAGGGACCCTCCCATGGGGAAGCGAGCTTGTGCACCTTCTTTTGCTTCAGTCGAAGAACCAGGTCGCCAACGACGAAGGACCTGGTTCGCAGTCGACGGCTGGTAGTTGCGAAGGTCCTGCTGGTAAACTGTGCGGGCCAAGGCCGTGTCGCGCCTCATCGAGCAAGTCGACTGCGTCTTCGAGTGCTTCTTCTTCGCGTCTTCTTCATTGTATGCTTCAACTCGTGGCGCATTGAACCTTACATCTGATGGCAGAATTGCCTCTGCACCATAGACCATGAAGAATGGGGTGAACTGCGTAGAAGTGTTGGGAGTTGTGCGTAGGCTCCATAGCACAGATGGTAGTTCTTCGACCCAAGCACCCGCAGCTCTTTTGAGTGGCACCAGGAGGCGCTTCTTGATCCCACTCGTCACAAGTCCATTGGCCTTTTCGACTTGGCCATTGGATTGTGGATGCGCCACGGATGCGTAGTTGAGCGTAATGTCCTGCTCTTTGCAGAAGGTTTTGAACTCCTCAGCCGTGAAGTTTGTGCCGTTATCAGTGATGATACTGTTTGGGACACCGAAGCGGTAGATGATGCTCTTTATGAAGTTGACTGCCGTAGTAGCAGTCGAATTTGTGATGGGGACCGCCTCGATCCACTTTGTGAACTTGTCGACTGCCACCAGTAGGTGAGTATGCCCGCCATGCGATGATTTTTTGAGTGGCCCAACCATATCGAGCCCCCATTGGGCGAAAGGCCAGGCCAGCGGTATAGTCTTCAACGCCGATGCGGGTGCGTGCGGCTTGTTGCGAATTTCTGGCAGCCGACGCACCTTTTGACTATGTCCTCCGCGTCTTTGAGTGCTGTAGGCCAGTAAAACCCTGCGCGAAAGGCTTTGGCTACGAGTGATCGACTGCTGGCGTGATGCCCACAGGTACCTGCATGAATATCTCGAAGTATGGCTTGGCCATCTTCGAATGCGATGCATCTTTGGAACATACCTGATATGCTGCGCTTGTATAACTCGCCGTTGATAACGGTGTATGCTTTTGATCTTCGAGTCACGCGTCGGGACTCGGTTATGTCATCTGGTAGCTCGCCGGAGTATGTAAGCCAGAAAAGGTTGAGTCCAAGTTGGCTCAATGAGGAGTACCTCGACTGGGGGGTCCTCTGTGCTAGGCGCTTTGCTTTTGGCTGGCGTAGTCGACGGAGGAGGCTCTCGTTTCTCCTTGATAGATCTGTGTTCGATGCGCTCGAGGAAGACACCAGGTGGAATTTGTGCGCCAGTTGAGCCAAGATTGGCTAGCATGTCTGCTTCTTCGTTACTTTCCCTTCCTATGTGCCTCAACTCACAGCCCTCGAAGCTGCCCTCCAGTGTGTTGTACAGGTCGCGATAAGCGATCATGTTGTGTCCGCGATTGCGTCGCAGGCCTTCATTGTTTGCTGCACCACGAGATTGGAGTCGCCGTAGATCATCAATCGAGTGCACCCAAGTGCTTTTGCCATCCGCATGCCATGGATCAGAGCCTCGTATTCAGCCTCGTTATTGGAGGGTAGTTTGAATCCCATCTGCAAAACATAACGTAGCTTGTCCCCTTTTGGTGATATGAGGATGACGCCTGCGCCTGCGCCTTCGTGTTTCTTGGACCCATCGAAGTACATGGTCCAGGAATTGGACACGTCTGGTGCTCCAGGTAATTGGGCCTCTATCCACTCGGTTGTGAAGTCGGGTAGGACTTGTGCTTTGATAGCCTTCGGGTGCTCGTACTTGATGTCTCTTGGAGCCAGCTCGATGAGCCATTTTGCGACTCGACCCGTTGCATTGGGGTTTGTGAGGATATCACCGATTGCTGAGTTACTTACCACGGTGATCGGGTGCTCGGTGAAGTAGTGTGTCAACTTCCTTGAGGACATGAATACAGCGTATGCCAGCTTTTGATAGTGCGGGTACCGCTGTTTTGATATGGAGAGAACCTCGCTCAGGTAGTAGACTGGACGTTGTATGCTTTGGATGTGCCCCTCCTCCATGCGTTCGACTACCAGTACGGTGCTCACCACCCTGTTTGTAGCCGAGACATACAGGTAGAGTGGTTCCCGTTCCTTAGGTGCGACGAGGATCGGAGGGCTTGTGAGGATCCGCTTGAGATCTGTGAAGGCTGCTTCAGCTTCTGGCGTCCACTCGAACTTGTCCGCCTTCTTCATCAGTCGATAGAATGGTAGAGCCTTTTCACCCAGTTTGCTGATGAATCGACTGAGCGCTGCTACTCGTCCTGCTAGTTTCTGCACATCAAGCTTTGAAGGCCTTTGCATTGTGAGGATGGCCTGTATTTTCTCCGGGTCTGCTTCGATTCCACGGGCAGAGACTAGGTACCCTAGAGCTGCCCGGCTGGAACGCCGAACGTGCACTTCTTAGGATTGAGCTTGATATGGAAGCGTTTGAGGTTTGCGAACGTCTCCCTCAAATCGTCGAGTAGTGTGTTCTTCCCTTGTGGTAATGACAATGTCATCCACGTAGACCTGGACGTTGCGTCCGATTTGCTTTTTGAGGCAGTCCTGCATCATGCGCTGGTATGTTGCACCCGCGTTTTTGAGCCCAAAGGGCATAGTTGTGTAGCAGTAGACCCCGAGTGGGGTTATGAACGCCGTTTTTTCTTCGTCTTCTTGCTTCATCCTTATCTGGTGATAACCTGAGTAAGCATCCAGAAAGGAGAGTCGTGCGCATCCGGCGGTGGAGTCGACGATCTGGTCGATTCGGGGTAGCGGGAAGTGATCCTTTGGACAGCACTTGTTCAGCGCTGTGAAGTCCACGCACATCCGAAGGATGTCTGTATGCTTCTTTCTACGAGTACGGGGTTGGCCACCCATTGTGATTTCTTGATTTCCCTAATGAATCCTGCTGCGAGTAACCGGTCGACTTCAGATTCGACTGCGGTTCGCTTTGGGCCGGAGATTCGACGCATCGTTTGCTTGACTGGCTTTGCATCTGGAAACAATTGGAGAGAGTGCTCGGCGAATTCCCTGGGAATACCTGGCATGTCGGCTGGACACCACGCAAATATTTCCCAGTTCTCACGGAGGAATTCGACGAGCGCGCCTTCCTATGCGATAGGCAGGCTCGAAGATATGTTGACTGTCTTGGACGGATCGGTCGGGTGCACCTGATGCGACCTTGTGTCATTTGTAGCATTGAAGGATCTGTCGACTGCCAACTTCTTATGCTCCGGAAGGAGTGTGCGGTCGTTGGAAATCGCCAAGTCGGCGAGTGATTCTTCCACCCCGAACATCTCGGAGATTTTGCTGAACTCGCGGTCGCAAGCATCGGACCTTTGAAAGTTTCCACGGACAGTGATGACTCCCTTTGGTCCTGGCATCTTCAGCGTGAGGTACGCGTAGTGTGGCACCGCCATGAATCGAGCAAACGTCGGGCGACCAAGAATAGCATGGTATTGTGATTTCCAGTCGACGACCTCGAACTCAATCGACTCTGTCCTGAAGTGGCTTTTGTCCCCGAACGTAACGTCGAGTTGTATGGTGCCTTCTGGGCTAATTGCTTTGCCAGGAACATACCGTGGAAGGTATTTGAAGATTTTGGGAGGTTTTCGACTGACCTGTTCATTTTGCGGAGCGTGTCCGCGAAGATGATGTTTATGCCGCTGCCCCATCCATGAAGACCTTGGTCATGGCGTAGCCTCCTATTTGCGCGTCGAGTACCAGAGCCGCGTGCCCTGGTCGAACTACAGCTGGGGGATGATCCTCTCGACTGAAGCTTATGATGGTTTCCGATCCCTTCAGAAATTCGGGCATGGCAGGAGGTGCCATGACAGCCATGTTCACCTGTCGAGTGATTAGCTTTTGCTGCCTGTTGAGGGCGACCCTTTTGTATCATGTACATCTGCCCGTGGGGCTGTGGATATTGATCATCTTCCGCCCGTAGTACGGGTTGTATGGCACCTGCGAGGTTTGCGCCTGGAGCAGGCTGTGGTGGTGGTTGCGGTGGCGGCTGTGGCGCCATGAGAGCGGGCACAGCGTTCGGCTGTGGTGCGGGTGCAGCGTGGGCTGAGCAGGTGCTGGGCCACCTTTGAGTCGTATCATAGTCAGTCGCCATTTGGTCGAATTCCCTGCAGTTCCTTAGGGTGTGATTGGAGCGTAGTTTTCCGTCGTCCCCCTTGAAGAGGTGGAATCTGCACCAGTCGTCCATCTTTTCCTCGAATGACCGCTCGGGTTTTGCGTCGCTGCGTTTGCGCCATTCTTGCCTTTTGTAGCTGTCGCTCCGCTGCTCGCGATCTCGACTGTCCCGTCGATCATCCGAGCGTCGATTGCTTCTATCTTGGTCCTCCCGGGTTGTGTGTATCCAGCCGCCATGAACTCGGGTCTGTTATCGTCGTAAGGACGTTTGGAACGTTTGCGCCTGCGATCTTCTCTGTATGAATCTCTGCGGCCTCGACTGCCGCTTTCGTAGTTGTCGCGTGGTGGGGAAGCACGGGATCTGCGTACAGAATCCTCTCCATCTGCCCACTCAGTCGCAACTTTGATGAGGTCAGCCAGGGAGGTTGGCTTTTCACGACCAGTGCCTCTTTGAAGTCCTTCCTGGCGAGACCTTGTGTGAAGGCATCCATGGCCCTGTCTTCTGACACTTTGCCAACCGAATTGCGTATTTCGGTCCACCGCCGTATGTATGATCTCAACGACTCGTCTGATCGTTGAGTGCATGCCCTTAATTCTTCGAATGTCTTCGGGCGCTCACATAGAGGCTCGAAGTTTTTGATGAAGTCTCTGCGGAAATCGTCCCACGAGTCGTATGATGATGGAGGGAGCGCCTTGAGCCAGTCGCGGGCAGTTCCTTCGAGCATGAGTCGTATGTACTGCATCGCCGTGGTGTTTGCCACGCTGGCATGCCACGGCGAGTCTGTAATCTTCTAACCACCCAAGGTTCTTGGCGACCGTTGTACTTGGGTTGTTCGCCTGTCAACTTGAACCTTTGGGCATCCGCGTCTCACGGATGCGTCGAGTGAAGCACAATGCTCCGCATGGCTCTGGTTTCGCGATCAGAGTATGAATCGCTGCTATAGGATCTTCGAGATCTGCTTCTGCTGGACCTGTGCCGGCGCGTGCTTCTCCTTCCTTCATCCGAGTGGTGGCTGCGACCACTGCGATGATGTGCTGCGTGTCGTGAGTCGACTATGTCGCGATCGCGATTCCTTGCTGGAGTTTTGTCTTCTGGCTGTATAGCCTGTGCCGCTAGAGCTAGCGATTTGAGTTGTTGGCGATGCAGGGCTGCGTTAGGGTCATTCGCCGGAGGTTGCATTGCCTTGAGGTAAGCACCTACGGAGAATAATGCACCCGCAGCAGTTTTGGGCACTGGGATTCCGTTAGCGTCCTCTGTCATGAACGACAGGTTACGGGTGATTGCTACCCTTTCATGTTCTGGAAGGCTTGCCAACCGCGACCTAGGTCGTGGGGTTGGTTGCATTGTGGACCCGAGGGATTGCTCCCTTCTTCGGGCACTCGAGAGGCTGGCTGCCTTTTGCGCTCTTCGAGCGTTGCTCGGTAGTTTTGCAGTCGAATTGACTCCTGCCAGTTGAAGTACTGGAAGGTCAACATCTCCTCTGGGGTGGAATTTGGTGGCATCATTGTGCACTCCTTTATGACTTTATCTGCTTTTGCTGCCATCTCCTCCGTGATTGTCAAGGTTGTGACCCCATCCGGCATGGTTACCGTGCATGGGAATTGTGCAGGCCTGCGAGCGGCTGCGTCTGCGGATGATTCTGCGGAGAAGGCCACGTAGACCTGATGGGGCGTGACCCGACAGGTGTATGTGCTGTCGATTCCAGTCATGGACTCGACGTCGCCGTCGAGGCTCATGTCAGAGCCAGTGTGTTCATCGAGTAGATCTTCGAGGCGAATCTCGTTGTCGATGTGCTCATCGCCTATGCTCATCTCGGTGTTGGCGAAGCCATTATGGATTTCTGAGTCGAGGTTGGTGTTGGTGAAGATCTCCGAGTCGACGTTGCTGTCGTTATGAATCGCGGGCTCGTAGAAGTCATCGAGGGAGATCCCGCAGTCGAAACTCTCGTCGAGTGGTAGGTTGAAGTCGACGTTGCTTGTGCGGTATGCTGATTCTGCTCCTCGCCTTGGAGTTCCGTCATCATGAACCTGTCGATCTCGCCGGTCGACATGGTTGTTGCGGGCGAGCAGGCTTCAGGAATCGACGACGGGGCGAGCGCAGTCGACGGAGCCTCGAGTGCGCCCAGCGCCAGTTGTTGCGGATCTGTCGAGTCCTGCGTGCCAAGATTGTTTACGAAAAAATTGAATGCTCCAACAGTCAAACTCAAACCTGATTCAAGGCCGGAAAACGCCTCCTGAAGCTCTGGCGAGTGCGGATTGAAATTCATTGGAAGAGCAGATGCGCTTTTTGCAGGTGAAGCGGGCAGGCTGCCGCTTTTCGAGTGGATCGGCGAGTCGCCGTGTGTCGCCTGGATCGGCGAGTTGCTGTTTGCTGACATGGCCGGCGAGTTGCCGTTTGCAGATGAGATCGGCGAGTTGCCGTTTGCTGGTGTGATCGGCGATTTGCCGTTTGCTGTTGGGACCGGCGAAACTTCGAGTCCAGCGCTATTCTTTCCCACAGACGGCGCCACTTGACGAGGGGTAGACTCATCAAGACCCATGGTTAAGGTCCCTAGGTTATGAATATGGGGGAGAGAACGTGGTAGAGCTGGAAGTATCGTCGGCTGACAAGCAGGGCAAAGATTTTACCCAGGTTCAGGGCCCTCGTGTGGAGGTAACACCCCTACGTCCTGCCTGTCTGTTATTGCTTTGTGAATATGATGGTTACAAGGATCCCGGCGAGATGTCGATCTCGCTAGGGTTTGTGGCTCTGGTGGTTCGTTGTCTGGTTCGATGGCCCTCCCAGTCCTTAAATAATAGGCTGGGTCTCGGGTGTTCGTAACCGACTCGATTTACAAGTAAGGAAACTCTAAACCGACTATTGCTTCGCCAAACTTGGGTACTCCATCTTCGTGGGCCTCCCTTCATGGGCTTCATGTAGGCTCTGATAGTTGGGCCTAGTCGATACGTGCACCAGGTACCCTCATGGTAGGGTACCCGATAGGCATACC